>JBCAUI010521578.1:0-11860 GCA_038406195.1 Haplosyllis anthogorgicola | reverse complement strand
GGAGCAATGGATGCTCAAATAAAGTTTCATAAGTAAACCAGCTGTTTGTCTCTGTTACCACCGGCAAGAACATCACAGCCATTGCATACACGGTTTTCTGTGCTTAAGTAGGCTGCTCTTTTGAAACTGAGCTAGAAGATTGAAAATGACTTCATGCGAGGCTAACATGTATGTACACGCATACACATTTTAACATTGAGCAGTGGCGGATCCAGGATTTCTCATAGGGGGGCGCCAACCTTGGGGCACCCCAATTTTTACCCGATTTTAGTGCAAAAATCCCAAAAAACTGCATGAAAATGAAGAAATTTTGGCCCGTGGGGGGTGGGGGGGGGCGCCTCCCGCAACCCCCCTAGATCCGCCAATGCAGAGTGCTGCAAAACGCCAAAAAATTTTAACAGCTATTATTTTTTATTAGACTCAAGTTTAACTTCATTGATTGTCCAGTGACTTTTTTTACTTTAACGTTAAACTTAAATATGACATTAGATGGGACAACAGGTGGTAAGCTGAATTAAAAAGCAATTTGATGGGCAATATTACAAAGCTGCAACTTGGTGTGGCCTAGAAGTGCGGAAGAGATCACCATTATCTGCATCTGTTTGTTTAGCAACTTCCGTTGTCGTGAACAGAAACCTCATTAGGTGTCGACGCATCAATTAGATCACACATACATCGTTAATGCAGGAGCACAATGTACCGATAACAGGACGCACTTCAATCAATTTCGATACCAGAGTGTGTACATCACTTTTCTGGATGCGTGTGCGAACAAGAGTCAAGTTGTGAACACACTTAATCTACTTTTCAAATCAAATGATTCAACACGTAAAAAGGTTGAGTAATCAGTGAACACAAAAATGTCGCTGCTTTGAAGGTAAGTTGCTTGTAGATGTAATTCTGCCTTTCAATGACCTAAAATATCGCTGTCTGTTGCCTTTGAAACATCACGCACAAAGCTACATTATTTTCCGAATTTAAGTGCGCAGTTGGGATGAACTCAAAAATAGTCATGACAGAAAAAAATAACCAAGGTTTTCTGTTGTCGGAAAAAATATAATTCCATGAACCTTTCGACACTCTTGTTGAAAAACGGGCGAAAATCACAGAGATGTTCCATTGTTGACAATACTATAAATGATAAGGCCTTTTTAAAATCATTTGGCTTATATTGAACTCGCGTGATCTTCAAAGCACGTCAAACGCAAGAGAACAAAAGATCAACTTAGACCCAAAAAAGAACAAACTATTAAATTATATCAATAAAAATTAGAATTTTCAGGTCGACATAGACTACAACAGATAACAACATGACGTGCAGAAACTATTTCATTCTAACTGGGTCTTTTTTTTCTTTTTGAAATTAGTATTTCAAAGTATGATGGGAAATGAAATCCAAATGATAAAAAACCTTACTGTCCAGAGTGACGAATCATGAACATTGGTATTAACACACTCTATTTTAAAGTTCAGATAATCCATCACATTGACCATTTACAGAAACGGACTCGATATGTTTGTTATCAATCCAATAATTATCCGAATCCATTAGATACGAATTTATGTACAGGGGTACACGCAAGCTTTTGGGTCAGCTCAATTATCTGTCCAGCTTATTCCCTCGGTTTATTATTATCAGCACTGATACCTGTTTTTAATGATACTCATTAGGTGTCACATAGACCTACGTCTGCCTTTTGTTCTCGAACACCTGATATTGATGCTTAACTATCGTATTCATATGGACATGTCTATTCTCATATGTGTATTTCTCTTTCCAGTTGTTGTAGAACGGGCAGTAAATTATGGTAATAGACAATTAGCAAGATCAGAAAAGAGTTCAAATCAGAAATGGATACTTAAGCTTGGTACTTCCTAAAACACAGTATGAAAATGGGGGCAAAATATGAAGTGGAAAAGCTACATTCTCAGATGAGAAACAAAGACAAATTGAGAATCAACGTAGGGGGGCAACTCTTTGTAACGAAAAAGGAAACATTACAGGTGAGGTTCTCTTTCTGAGTTTGTAAGAAGCATAGATATTTTAACATTTCAGTACAATCGTGACAAGTCCACATCAAGACCTTCCGGACAACATCTCCCGTAATTGTCTTCACAAGGCTAATATGTTGTTTGATGCCCGAGGATTACGGTGACATTCTATCTGTATAGTTAAAGCGATTTCTTTCAGAGTTTACCTGGTACAATGTTATACTACCTGGACGAGACAGATGAAAATTACGATCCACACACAGACGAATATTATTTTGACAGAAACTCAACAATTTTCGCCGCTATTCTTGATTACTACAGAACAGGTAACAACTCCATCCGGGCTCCTAAAAGATCGTAAATTTGTTGCCGGTGCAATGTAATCCAAATGATGGAAAAAAGAGCCTCAGGAGAAATGTCCAAAGCGGCGGAATACTAATCAAGACCCAATCAACAGAAAATACCTTGTTATTCTCCTTTGATCAGCAGTAGTCTATCAATTATTTTGTTGGCTTAACTTCAAAGGACCCATCCTCTGATCGAGACAGTCATTCTAAAATCACAGCTTAAATTACAAGTATAGGACACATTGGACATTTCGTATGTTTACATTATTCACTTCTTTCACGAATACAACATAAAAGACACCACAGTATCAAAAGCAGAATTAACAAATAAGTTTGACCTTTCGCTGTTTAACGATAAGCTACTTGAGGCTCTCTAAATTATTACTGCTGACTTGATTAACAAGATACATATTTACAAATCTATTTAGGCCTTCATTTTTTAATCATTTGGATTACATTACATTGACAGGACTTTCTAAAATTTACAGAACTTGGCCTCTAAAGAGAAAATAAAGATTTTGCCAGATCCACTTCTAATGGATCGTGTTTGTGGTGACTATATTTTGCCATATGCAACATGTTTCAGTTGCCGTACAAGTTTTATTTTTGGAAATCCCGAATTCAAATTGCGGCGGGAAATGTAATCCAAACAATTAAATTATAAAACCTATATCATGTCTCATATTGTACAATCTTCCTCAACTTCTTGCATCAGTAGGGTCATATTGTAGTTTCCAATGCTGTTGTTTCCCTAGGCTCACTAGACCTTCTATTGTTAATTTGATAGGTTATGTTTCCAGGAACTCTTTGAAAAGAGATAATAAAAGGAAACGAATTTAGTTCGTACACCTGTGTTCTGTAACATTTTAAAAAGAGTAATCAACATTACCTGTAATGAGGCCATCGGGTGAATCAAAATGGTTTAATCTTAATTTCTGATACATGTGCAAATATAATTTGTGATACCCTCATGACAAGAGGATTAGGTCTACCACCTAAACATTTCTTATGCATTCTAATTTCTATTATCGAAGTGGACGGTGAGCCTTTGACCCATTCTTCCTGATGAAACCTTTAAAACTGTTATTTGCTTGTACAGAACATCGTCCACGTAAGCGTAAAAATTATTTTGTTAATGTAATTGAGCGTATCTAATTCTAATAACTGAATTTATTATTCAGGTGAATTGCATTTACCTAACCAGTTCTGCGGCCCTTTCGTCAAGAAAGAGTTAGCATTCTGGGGGATTGATGATAACCTTATTCAACCGTGCTGCTGGGCTAAATACAAGGATTTTGAGGAATCTGAAGTTATACTGAGACAGGTTTGTACATTTAAATGTTCCTAACAGTTGATACATTGATGCCGTTCAACCGCTAAGTTGATTAGTTTATGGAATGTTATCGCGACTAGGGCATGGGGAATGCTTTTGCCATCTAGTTTAATATTAACAACTGGCTAAAAATAGGTCCAGATTGACCTGAGCTCATTTGGCATTATCAAAATACTTAGACAATTTAGGTTACAATGTCACAAGGATACAAAGTATCTAGGATCAAATATCCAATGTGATCAATGAAAAAGTACAAATATGACTGCCAAGCTAGAAATATAAGTGGCATCAATATAATGTTTACAGGAAATAAAGAGGGTATGTAGATACATGTAACTGCAAAATATGAAGTCTGTACCTTTAACTGTGTGTCAAGGAATAAGGTTCAAAGAAAAGTACAAATATGGCTGCCAATTTGAGAATAATGGTCACAGCAACATAATTTTTGTTAGGCTTTGACATGAGACATAGGTGCCTATGTGTGTAAGATATGAAGTTTCTATGGTCAATAGTGTGCTCAGGGTGACTGTGCACAGACAATGATGACAACAACAACAATGACAATGCAGGACGACGACGGACGATGGGCACTTCATGATTCTACAGGCTCTTTGGCATACATGCCAAATGAGCCAAAAAGCCCAGAAAGTGCTGGCGGGCGATCAATAATAAATACAATTTTATTTTTGGACTATACATAAAATAAACCGTCAGTTTTTACTGCGTTTCAGGTCGACAGAGCGTTTCAGAAGCCACACATGCAATGGTGTACGGCGACCTTCTCCACATCGAACGCGTTTCAAGGTATCGCTGAATCAGGTGTGTGTACTTATCGATTAACTTATTAACTTAATGAGTTACCAGTCTCTATATACCAAGCACATCATCTTAAAACTATACGCGTACAACACGTGTAACGTTAACATCCAGTGGCGGTTGCGTCTCATTACGTAATAATATTTCCGCAGCGGCTCGGGGGTGCAATCAGAACAGATGCACATGTAATCCCAACAATGGAAGGCGAAAGCTGTGGATTTTCCTGGAGGATCCTGGTTCATCAATACCAGCGAGGGTAACGTTTCGCAATCAAACACTTTTGTGTTACCTAACGCTAACTGTTTCGCAATGTTTTCACCTGTCTTTCGGTAATGAATAAACGTGGAATCACACTGGTTCAAAATCAGCACGTGACAGCCACGACTTGCTCAATAGTGGTGTGCTTTATTCAATAAGATATTAATAAGGAGATTCAATAACCACTGCAGAAAACTTAATCGTTAGCTAAAAAACCAAAACGACTTGCAGAAACTTGATCGTTAGCAAGAGAACCAACACGACTTCAATATTTTTAAAGCTCAAAAACACACGAATTTTGACACTATCTTCTTCTTCTTCTTTAGATATGGGCTTTAGCGGACCTGCTGCTGATCGTGGTCTCAATCTTCATAACCACTGCTGAATCTGTAGAATCATTCAGAGTCCCCACGTCTTACAACCTGTCAGCCAGCATTTTTAACAGTTCAATAGTCAATAGAAAGGAGCATTTGTACCTGGTAACAGATCTTCACCCTACTATGCTTGTACTGGAGTGGGTTAGCAACGGCATATTTACCATTGAGTTGCTTCTGCGAATGTACACCTGCCCGAGTAGGTGGCGGTTCTTTGCGTCACTGCTTAATTGGGTGGATTTTGTATGTGTAGCTTCAGTCTGGATTGTACTTTTATTACACTTCTTCCCACCCGACCCCACCTTCAAGATGATGACAGTCTACAGGATGTTCTTAGGACTTAGAAGTTTGCGAGTCATAAGGCTTTTCAGGTAGGAGCTTGCTTTTCTCAAATGTAACTTTATACTCAGATATCGTTTTATCTTGTATAATAACACTCCACCACTAAACTTACAACCATTTCAATTTTAATTCTTTTATATTTGAACCATTTTGTTACTTTATGGACAGAATAGAAATGGAAATCCTGCAAGTTCATTCCCATGAATATTTTGCATTCAATTGTACATTTCAGAGTTGCACGACACTACACAGGATGGCGAATTTTAGTTCTTGCACTGAAGGCTAGTCGATGGGAAATCTTCGTATTGTGTGTCTTCATATTCACTGGTATGCTAGTCTTCTCCACCCTCATCTTCTACGTGGAGTTTTGGCATCCTGACCAGTTCCACAACATACCCGTTGGGTTTTGGTGGAGTATAGTAACCATGACAACTGTAGGGTATGGCGACATGCATCCAGTAACAGCTCTTGGATATATTGTTGGTAAGTACCAGCTCATGTGCTTCAAAAGATTTTTGCTCTTCCTTTTTGTGGATCTCTGGTATGGTAATGTTACAATTTCGAGGTTGCATTCGTCTTCTGTTCATTTTACCAGGTTCACTGTGTGCACTTTCTGGCATGCTAGCTACGGGACTACCAATTCCCATCATTGCCAACAACTTCAACATCTTCTACTCATATTCACGAGTCCGAGAAAAGCTTCAGAAACGCCTTGTCCGAGCCAGAAGATCTATCGTCATGAGACAATCCTCACTGAATCTACCCAAGATGAAGACGGACGAAACAGAATCGACGATCAACAAACCTTCGCTCAGTCAACAGACGTCCTGTTCCAGCGAAACATCGTCTGGTAGCCTGAACAGTACGGATTCGCCAGCCACTACAAACGTGAACAATAGAAACTCTGAGAAGACAAACTGTAATTCCAACGGCCTGGTGAACATTTCGAACGAGAAAACTGAAGCGACCCACAACGAAAGACTGCGAGAATTAACCGTCACTGATACAAAAGGACTTGAAAACTCTAGTTCTGCAAAGTTAAACGGCATACTTAAGAAACAATCATCCTTCTCTGACATAGTTCTGTCATGCATCCATGAAGAAAGCGATGGAACTCACAATGGTCCTAATTCATCCGTCAAGAAACATAGACGATTGCAAAGTTCTCATTCGTTCCCACTGTTGTTTCAGAACGACAACAGTACGAAGAGTCTCGAGCACAAGCTTGTTAAAAGGACTTCTTCTGTATCTTTCAAACTTGATAAAAATATAACCAAATAGTGTATTATAGTTTGCCGAACAAAATTTAAGTCACAAGTGAATCCGAAAAAATATTTAAAAAACTTATTGACATTTCTGAACAGCCTGGCTCTTTTAGGGTTAAAGTTCGACTTCATTTTTATTTTATCCAATCGACCCACACTGAAAATTCTGTCAGCGCAACTCAATCCAATGATTTAGTTAAAAACGACCAATTGGCTAACCAATTTGCTTAGACTGAAATGCCGTAAGAGGCAAGAGTGCCGTAAAAAATGAAATAAATATGAATAATATTTTACATTTTCCAACATAACTGTCGCGAAAGACAGGATGTTGCAGAAAACAAGTGCCGCTCAAAGACCAGAAGAAGTTGATTCTAAAGATTGCTTCCCTTTAAAACTGTTTATTACATTCAGAATTCCAACTAAACACGATTTAACGTCTAATAAGGTTTCAGTTTATCAACTATCTTGTAAAATTGTTACGCCTCAATCTAACATGCCATAACTTTTTCTGTTTCGCGTTCTGATCCCATCATAAATGATGGGATGTTAAATTCATCAAATGTAAGACGAAAAACATTCTACCTGTCGACTGTTACGTAGTTACCATTTACCCTTTTGTTTTTAAATTAAATACTCAGTCGTTGACTGGTCGCCAGCGATATGTCACATTGCCTTGGGTAACATTGTAATGTCTCTGGTAATGTAATTTTTGCTTTCATGATGACTCTTACGGCACAACAGATGGTGACCCTCACTATCGCAATTAAAATAATTACTGTCCATGTCATTTAATTTTATATGTCACTATCAAAATGAGACGTGAATTAGTCTTACTTTTGTTCTGAACTGACAAATTAGCAGAACGTTTCATTGTACAAAGTATTATTAATAATAAAATTATACATTATCAAGAAAAACTGCACCAAAATTGCCAAGTTTTATAATTAGCAGTATTCCAATTTCACTTACGATATTATAGGCCACACCGGTTGCTACACCACACCTGCACACGGTTCCTTTGTGAGTCAAGACACGTCTTGTCTTTCGAATTGGTCTTTCCAACTTGTCGGATGATATTTTACCGAAGCTTGACACATTCGGACAACTGTGCAACACCGTAAATTGTACCGAATCTCTTCAAAAATTCTCTCCAATTAACCAAATAGAATATTCTCAAATTATTTTGCATACCAGTTCCCCACGATATTGACGTGAAATAAAAACAATCTTGTAATTCGGCAAAATTTGTAAGAACTGCTGCAGCAAGAGCACATGCTCTTCGGCGTGCGATCTTTCCTTTTGTGCACGTTTGTTGTTAAAATTCCATTCAGCATTCATTGTCAGTCTAGGTTTACAAAATCGTGATGAATATCTCCCATCTATCACCATTCCTTGATTAATTTGACCCAATTCACCATATTACTGGTTTAAATGCCCTTTGATGAGTTCCGTGTACAGTATATACCACGATAAACAAGCAAAAACAATGAACTGAGGCATGAATTTGAAAATACATTGATTTAATTTGTCTTTAACATATTAAAAAGAAAGTTAACCTGTTGTTTTCTTGTGTTTTTTTCTCTTTACTTTGGCTGCAGAATGTACGTATTGCTTTGCTCTCCCAGCTTTGAAATTACTTTGTCTAGAAGTGGATCTTTGCTTCCCATTTAAACGTTTATTTTGTCTCTTAACTTCTTGTTGCTCTTTACCCTTATGATTCGAGTTTAATGTCTTGTGTTCGTTTGGGGTTTCCACGGAGTTTTGCTCTGTCTGCTTCTTCTGTTGTTTTCTCAATTTCTTCCTGCAATAAAAAGAATTTATTTTACCATTAATTCAACAGGACGTCACTTCAGTCAGTTAATCAGTCCTCTTAGTTACAGATTTATCGTGATACAATGGTACTCTAATTAGGATATTCGGCTCAAAATATCGCTTTAGAGGTCTACCAAGTTAAGACTAGTGTACATGTAATTTAGATTAAAAAAAAATTATGTTAGTTCCTTTTGCGTGACGCTAACATGGTTGTTCAATAATACCAATTTGAATCTAAAATATTACCTTCTATCCTTTGCCTTCTGTATTTCGTATTTGGGAATAGTTCTAATTGTTGTTCGTTTGGGAACAGTTTTTGCCATTTTTTTCAAGGCGTGCCTGAAACAAAGCCCTTTCCTTCAATGTTTGCAGCTATTATGTGCTAAATATATAAAACAATTTACCGCCCATACACGAAATATAATAATTATTTTTTATAATTAGAATTATTTTTGTGGTCAGATGAGAAAACGCGCACAACTTACCTGTCAGGCTTTTTAATCTGCAGCATAAATTTTGGTACTGGGCAGCCCGCTCCTTTCATTACATTTGCAATGCTGTCAAAAGAGGCAAATATTACATTACATTGTGTAAATATTTTTTAACCTTCAATGTGTCAATGCTATTATCTAATGGAATACGTGGTTTGGGTCTAGTTTACCATGCAGCAAAATACTTTGTTCTGATGCGATTGCAATACGGTTCTGTATTACCTTCTAAGATTTTTAGCATCATCTTCTGTGAAAAAAGTAACCGCTCTACCACGTCTACCCGCCCGACCAGTTCTACCTGAGTGACAAATTCGACACCTTCTTAATTGTACTTGTACGTAATAAACTAAGTCATGGATCAAATATTAGGGTTTCAAAAAATTATTCATAGCAATGTAGCCTTTTATTTGAAGATTTAAACTACGGAGCAACGTGAGCCTTTCTTCAAAAACTTGAATCGTTGTGTTGCATCTGGATAAACAGTTCGTCTTAGCAAAGTCACATCATAAAAATACACCACTATTACAAAACTGTTACATTGGGATATCTTATTTCTGTTTCGTAAGTTTGATAATGTATTAATATTCACCTATTCTGTGAATGTAACTTATGGCACTGGTCGGAAAGTCATAGTTGACAACTATGTTAACGCCTTTAAAGTCGATTCCTCGTCCCATCAATTCAGTACAAATTAGCACCCATATCTTGCCGGATCGAAAACCCTTCACCACATTGTCTCTCTAACATATATGATAACAATTATTAATTATGCATAGTGGATAACGTTTCACAATTCAATGGTAAATTTATTTCAATCAACTACCATGTTATAATAAATATTCATATTCCCTGTAATTTTTCGGGGGTAGCATTTAATTCGCAAAGGCTTAATGTCTTTTAAAACTTGAAATTGATAGTAAGTATGGTAACCCATAACTTCACTGCATTTACATTTCAAAGTGTTAAACTTGTTAAACTTTGTAAGACGTCGCGAGTAAATGCCTATCATCATATATTTTAAAAAAATATTACACAATTTACTGACCTGGGTTTGTGTTCTGTCAGCATGTATCACGTCAACATTAATGCCATCATATATCAATTCGTGGAACAACTCCTTGGCTCTCTCCTTGGACTGTACAAAAATTAACATTGGTGGCTGCAGTCCCTGAAAATAAGTGAAAAAAAACCCCACTTTCCTATAAAGATCAATTTGATGGAAAATTACATACTGTTTAAACGTTTACCTTAAGGTGCAGGTTTAAAAGAAGAGATAATAATTTAGAAAATTTTTTTAGATGATAATTACACAAACCTTTTGTAAAATATCTCTAAGTGCCACCAGTTTACCATATTCGTTTCCAACATAGAGCAATTCTTGTTTAATGGTGCTCGTTGCTGCATTCCTATACAAGACAATGTTTTACCTTTTTATCATTAAATGATTGCTTGATCATATATCTTCACTGCTGGGAATATATACCTTTTACATTTTTTCATTTCATAATTGTTTCAACCACGTGTACTCACTTAGCACCAATATAGACGTGCACCACATTATCAAGGTTCATCTTGCACCATTGCTCAACTTCAAAGGCAAATGTAGCACTGAACATTGCTCTTCTAATGTTTGGAGAGTCACATGCTTGGTAGATTGCTCCCAACTATAATGCAAAGATAACTCTGTATAATCCGACAGTAGACAATGATGAGGCTCCTTAATTCAGTGTTAAATGAATTGACATAAGATAATATTTTCGGTGTTCTTTTATCTTTCGTGTCATAGACTTACCTGGTCTTAACCTTACACAACCCGATTAAAGGGGACGAGTATGACCAGACAGACTATGACCCGTGGGATCACTGCACACATTCAAGCAAGCGTGCAGGCATGAGGACAATCCTGGCTTTAAGACCCATGGAGAGGTTCACATGAAGTAAAAAATAGCGACAATCTTACCTGCTCTCTAAAGCCCGTTTTTCCTTCCTCAAACAGTTTATCTGATTCGTCGACAACTAACCATTCAACACTGAAATGTATTTGAAAAATGTCAGCGTGGTAACTAATAACTGTTATCTTTCATTATGCTGCATTTACTACGCTTGTCGATCTACGTTTAAAAAATGCGAGTAAAACTTACTTGCTTAGGCTTATAGCTGGTGGTTCTTTATTCAACAAATGAATAAGTCGACTGGGAGTTGTCACGAGTATATCTGAAACAATATACAAAATCGCTTTGATCTTATTAGAAATTAAAAACATTTATTACACTATCTCTAGTTGG
The DNA here is from genome assembly GCA_038406195.1 of Haplosyllis anthogorgicola. Lineage (NCBI taxonomy): Eukaryota > Metazoa > Annelida > Polychaeta > Phyllodocida > Syllidae > Haplosyllis > Haplosyllis anthogorgicola. Next base: position 545 of record JBCAUI010521578.1, on the reverse strand, counting down.
GTCCCTTAAATTGAAACTTACCCATCTGTTTGGGAAAATAGTGACTAATCACGTTTTTGTGTACAGAAACAGCATTTTCTGACAGAGCGTCAATATTATCTATTATTCATCTGCAGATTTAAGGGCAGCTTCTACATATATTAAATGTTTAATATTGTGCTTGTTTTAATATTTCCAAAAATTTGTCTGCGCCCTGGAACAGGATTAAAAACATTATGTTACTTTAGTGTAGTTGATGAATATATATTCAACAACAATTACCAAATTTTTTAGACGATTTTGGACCAAACTTTTTCATGGCTGAATCAGTCTTTACAATCAGAAACACTCTGAAACCTCGTTTATCGCCCAGTCTCTTGAATTCTCTGCAGGTCTGCAATATACAAAAAATAGGTCCGTGGGACCTGTGCCGATTTAAAGAACACGCATGCACGCACGCATGCACGCACACACAGGTAATCCATATTTATATTACATAGGTAGATCTAAAGTAAATCCATACATTCCATATTTATATTCCAACTTACATATGTCTCTTTGTCAAA
>JBCAUI010521567.1:0-11862 GCA_038406195.1 Haplosyllis anthogorgicola | reverse complement strand
TATGTGTATGAATTTTTTGGTTTGCCATAATGACATTATTACCTAGATTATGACATCATAATCTATGTCATAATAATGATCTACGTCATAGGTGACATCTATAGCAATGGTTGTGAAGGTATCATTTACGCTCCGTGTAACCCTTTAATTGTAGAAATTCGTCACAGCACGCACAAGAAATATAAAAACCAATTTTCTTGTTTTTCCTTACTTTGAATTGAATTCTGTAATTATTCAAAAAACAGCAAACAGCAAAAATCGAGATCATTGTTTGTCTACACAAATGGTACTGATTTAGGGATCATTTGTCCACTGATAAATGTTCACAAATAGATAGTTTTATGAATAATAAATTTCCTTCTCTAATCTTGAATTGCTTTCTACTTTTAAAATTTTCTCCTGATCATAACTCGTTACGAATGAGCGCAGGTCTGAGGGACCAATGTCAATGAGTTACATTACATGTACCGAGAGATGTTTTAGTTCTGGGTGAGTTTGATGTTACGATCTTTTCAGATGTAAACGAAAGGTCAACAAACGTTTTTTTTCTGTTAGTGTCAGTTTAAAAAAAAAGTAAAGAAATGAAGTGATACAAAGTTACGGTCTTCGGGTCACGCTCCATACGTTCGTTCAAATTGATAGTTACGTTTTTCTTTGAACATGTACACTAGTTCAAAGTCACACAAACAACACTCAAACTTGAAGATTTATTCACGCCATGTGCTGGCCACAAATTAAAGATGATTATAAAAGGGTGAAAAAGGTTTTCTTTAGGTGCAACAAACCTCACTGAAAATAATAAACAGATTCCAATCACATAAGCTTTTATGTAAAATTGACACATTTGAAAAATGAAATACCGTACATATTTTTATTTTCTCTGACATAAAATTGGACTTTAATATAACTTGAGACTTCAACCCCACCAGGAAACTCAACTAATCAGTGCCATTCCTCATTGGCCATGCATCATAGCTCTTATACGGAATAATTCGCAGCAAGGTTTTTTGAGATACCTTGGCTGGGAAAAATACAAAGGGGTATCGATGACTGAACTGTTGATATTCCCGGTTATATCAAGTTAGAACTGATTGTGAATTTAAATAGCAATGTATTTGTAGAGAAATGTCTTCACTTTTTCGTAATCTGCTTTTCAGGGAGGTGTGGCCGGAAAGGGAGGAGTTCGGTTCACAGGACATTTCCCCTGAGGATGAGTTCATGGCGCTGAGGGAGGTGTTTCACGCAGATCTACCGAGTGAGTACACAGCCTTACACACGTCTCACAATCCACCGGTAAAAATAGCCGTTCAAACGTCACTCTCAAATCACACAATTACTGGTGAAGTTTCCACAGACAGTGGAATTATCCCTGCAGCTGTAACGCATTCACGGCACACTCAGAAATAAGAAACGAATCCTGTTGGAACTAACTGTACCTTTTCTTACTCCAGTATTCTGACATACACAAGCTGACTTTTTGAGAGATTAATCTGAAGTGAGTGCTGTCAGCGCCTGCACACGGTTGCATGCTGCAGGTGCAGCTGCATGAATGATCTGGAAGAGTCATTCCATTGATACTCCTAAATGCTACATAGTAACCGAATAAGCTTTTGCGCAAGACTAATAATACAACAATTATGTGTCAACCTTTCAGTAGACAAACGTTTCTTATTTCTGTTTAATTATGGTGGATTGTGAGATGTAATTTTCGTACACAGCACTAGTCTATTGTATCCACATTGCCACACAATAGTTTCATTATTTGATGATGATCTTTGCTGGTTTGGAAATCGGTTCCTATTTAAAATGGGATCTGAGCAATTCCGGCAAAATAGTTTTGTCCTTTGTTATGTGTTTTGTATAATTTTGGGTTATTTGTAGTAAAGTGTGTTAAATATTTCTCAGATCCATTGCAAACTTGACTCTACAAAAAGTGTTGGTTGAGTAGGTTGATTTAGCTTCCAGTGGAGACCAATAACTTTCTGCAATAGACATTTTTTATCGCATAGAATTCGGTATATTGTCCATTAAATTATATTGCGTTTTCATATCATCAAATTTCAGTTGATTTGTTTGGTAAATATTTCCTGATCTTCATCTTTGCGGTTGATTTCAATGTGATTTTTGCCGTGTTAGGTTCACAAAAGCAGCAAATTGCTTTTCCTTTGCTGGTCATGGGAAAACATATCTTTTGCCATTGAAAATTGTCCAATAGATATTTAGGGTAATTTCACATGTGACCGATGTGGCATCACTCTAATCTGGTTGGATGATTACAAATCAAAATTACAGGTCAAAGGTCGATAACCTAGAAATTGACCTTGGACACAAAAAGGCAGGAAGTGCCAGAAATGTTCAGCATTCGATGATAAAGTATTGGGAGGGTCTGTGGTTCAGAACTACTACTTTAGTCTGATAACATTTATTGATTTGTGTCTTCCACTGGTCTTTACAACAGGCACTATGTCTCAACCCCATCTTTAAACTGGTGATATATCTTCCATATGCAAACAAGTCACCACTAAAAGTGCTTTTAATTCAATTGGGAGGCTTTTACTCCAATAGAACTGAGTGTCTTTAATTAGTTTAGGGTATTAGTTGCAGAGATTCCAAGTCTTTTGTTTCCAATTTGGTGGACTTTGTCTCTAAATCAGATTGTAAAGATTAGAACAGAGTGGTCTGCCCAGTTTTTTCACATCTAGTTAAAATGGAATTTATTTTCCCCATGAGTTAAATTTCATTGGAGAATTGTATCAGCAATATACAACAAGAGGCTTTCGTAAGAATAGAACTTAAGAAATTGCTGGTTGAACCAAATTTTAACATGCAACAGTTTTTTGGTCGCTTATACCATTTTGTTCCTGAATGAAATGCTGACTGACAAAATTATTTTTCAGATAAACGCAGTTTTTTTTATTAGAATTAAATCTAAAATATTAGTACAAGAATTTTACACACCAAATTAAAATTAAAGCGATGACTGTATGCTTTCTTGAAGGACAATCAGTGTCATTTAGGACACATTTAATGTTTTTGATGCAGTAGGGGGAGGCATTAAATTTTGGTCAAGGAACAGTCATACATTTTATGTTTGAATTGGCCATTGCATATTATATTACCAATGTTTGTATATTGGTACCAATTGGAATGTCCCAAAGAGACATCGTCATCCTCAAATTATTTTACTTTAGTGAAAAGTGAATTAATGGGCGAGGGTGTATGCTGTTATGTCGACGTCAAGGGTGCGATTCAGAGAAGGATGTTTGTCTAGATCCTCAGATGATTTTCATTGGGTTTTTAAATTTTTTTTTTGCGGGTGGTGGGGGGGGGGGGAGGGATTAATCAGTTCAGACATAAGTCATCGCGGGACAGTGTTGAATACATTACTGTCATTTTTTCTAGATACATTCAGCCCATTATTTGCTTCTTGACCAAAACCCAAGTCCGTAGTTGTGACTGCTCAATAGCCAATAGCAGGTGATTGATTGAAAAACTATTGTTTTTGAAACAACAGTTATTCAGTGGTCACTGGCCAGAATTAAATTGGTATCCTCCGACTGTATTGAACTCTAGTGTACAATAACTTATGCTTATTTTGAGACAGTGCATAAACCTGCTTTACTGTATGTACTCTATATGGAATAACTCCGAATAAGGTCTTGATGTCTATCCTTGTGATGGATGTTACCAAAGGTGGACAGAGACGTTTGTAAGAGAAAGACATTCAAGGCAAATTTAATGTATGGGTTTCACTGCATTTAAGAAAATTAGACCAGTAACATTGAAAGCCAGACATACATATTATGGATATTTACTGAGATGAGATTGAATCTGAAGTGTTTCAACTCAGACCATCATGAAGACATCATCAGAAAGTGACAAATTATCTGAACAGAGATGACATGTGATTTATAACCAATCAGATGTATTCTGACAAGTTTGCTGCTGTACTGTTCCAGTGTAATTGGAATCAATTTATTATTTATTGCTTTATGTGTGCAGGGAATAATGTTTTGAGGGCAATAAGACATAGCAGAAGCCTTATTTTAGGAGCCTGTTCACTACTGGTTGGTGTGTTCACCCCTCACAAGTGGACTTATTTAGCAAATATTACCCTGGTCAATAGTAACACAGTGTGGTCACAATTGGATCAGTGAGATATGAAGGATAGTTTATATTCACCTCAACTAAGGCAATCTGCTGTGTGCTGTGTTTAACTAAATGAAATTACTGAAGAAGATTATTTTCCAAGACACCTAAGATTGATCCCGGTAGTAAAGCAGATTATGACCTTGTGTGGGATATTGAATCTGTCAAGATGTAAATATCTTGCCTTTATTGTGTACAGATCAACATCTGATATTACCCAAAATAGATATGAGTGATTGCAAGGGAAATATGTTTATTTCCTGTTCAGTACAAAGTTGGTTTATGTTGACATTTTATTACCACTGATGGATTGCTTACAAGACATATATGATTTGCAAAGAACAGGAACAATCCACTTTTGTCAGCATTTGCTGTTAATTTATTGAAACAGTGGCGAATGCTACCACATCTTCTGTGGTATCTAGTTAGTATGTGTAAGAGAAGAACAAAATAATTGCTAACCAGAGAATAGAAATATATGTAACTGATTATAGTACAGTTGAAATGTATTGACACCTACAGATATAGTACAAATGAATAAAATAACAATATTATGTATTCTTTTGCATCATGCCATGTGTAGTACATTTGTAATCATAAATTAGACATGAGGCATTGAATTTCAAAAGCTTTGCTTTCATTTTACTGTGCCTTCACAAAGGTTAAAATTCTCCTCTAATTTAGCTTGTAAATGTACCCAGAGGGGCCTCATGAAAACTTCACACATCACTTAGAACATTTGGGCTTTACCTTGTAATCTTGTGGTGATTGAATGATTGATCAAGTTGTTGTGAAACACTTATTATGACAGCTATATTGCAAGGAAAATGTTGCTCTTTATGCTGCGTTGTTGTTCTATGAAGCAGTAGATCAAGTGGAAGGCTAGTTCAAAGAAAAGTACATGTGCTCTATCTGTTCATTCAAAGCATTAATCCTGTTTTATGCTATTCTGTATTTTATTATTTGAAAATAAAGATGATAGACTAGGAATGAATTTTGGAGGGTCTGTGATTGTTAATAAATAAAGTGAAGAAACTTTTTGTTGGGTAACACATGTGGTTTCTTTTATTGTATTACTCCTCTATCGTTTAAAGTCTTTTGTAGCCGTGAAAGCTTTACAGATTCTGTCAGACTTGGCAAATGAATGGGGTCCAGGGCCTAATTTGATAGTAAATATTGAACAATAATTGAGATAGTTATCTTCTAGCCTTTGGATGAAAAGCTAAACACCACCATACATCACCTATAATGTGTCACTGTGTTTACAGGTATATTTGGCATTGTACAAAACTTCTGCCATATGGTTTCATATTTATAGCATGTGTGGTGACAGAGGTGACAATTTTTGGAAGACTATTTTCCCCCAACACATTTTCAGTGGATGTGAATACATAAATCATTTAATGCTAACTAAATCACACAACTTAACAGTGTATTTTAAATTTACCTTTAGATATTATAACGTGGTTTAGGACCATAGCAAAGTATGCAATGATATGTCATCATCCTAAAATGGTCTTTATGTCCTAGTATCTAATTGAGATTACTTCACATACTTTTAAATGAATTTTTATCTGCCTGCTTTAGCATGTAGGACAATTACCAGCAATTATTCACAAAAGAAAGAAAGGAAGAATTTCTCATGTACATGGCTGTCATAATAAGTGTTTCATAAGAAAGTTGATCAATCACACTCTTAGCACACCAAGATTACAAGGTACAGTCCAAATTTCCTGACTGATGCATGAAATTTTCCTGGGGACCCTGTGGGGACATTTACAAGCTAAATTACAGGAGCCTTGTAGACTTCCCAAAGCCTACACAGAATACAAGTGAATCTATTGAGAACCAATGTTTCATGGCAAATTTAAGCTTTAGAATTCATAGTGTGTTATACTGAAGGGATGCTGTAAAGGGATAATGGCTCTCATTGCTAAGTTAAGGGGTAAATATAATTCATATGTTGGGGAGTGTTTTTCAATACCTTTGAAATGATGGACAACAAAACATGAGGTTCATAAAAGATCTATTGAAAAATGTGGCACATGAGATGATTTACAAATTTAAGAGAACCAATAATTTAATAGAATCCTAGTGAGGATCTAAACATAAACAGACATGCTAAATTTCTCCTATTCATCAGGGTCTTGATCCAGTAATGAAGTTTTCATTCAATTTTCCATAAGTTATTTTGAAATTTCCAATTTCTGCCTTTGGTAGAATTTCATCCTTCGTCTGTGTCCTATTTTCCAGCAAACATATGTGGAGAAATGATATCTAATTAGATGGAACATCAATAATAACACTAGCTTTGCCTACATGATGTCTTGTAAATCAAATTGAAGCTAATGTCTGAATGAAGTCACTATAAAATATACCTTGGGTAACCTGGGTAACTTAACATAATCTTTTCTTTAGTTAAACCATTGGTTAATTTTGATCCCCAAACTTCACTTTGTACAACAGTATTTTAAGCTATCATAGTTTTTGTATTCAGCTATCGAGATGCGATAACAAAAGTAATCCCTTGTACAGTAAAACCTACCATTTGCGAGCACAATTATTTGTGGTCGTAAACGAGAGATGGTCTGAAAATACGGGTTCGTTTAGAAAAAATATCGTCTTCGTTCTTTGAGGTAGGTTGTCTCTAAACTTAGAGCTCGTAAAACACAGGTTTCACTGTATTACGTTTAAAGACGAACTTTTTATTTGGAATCTAGCGAGTTTTTATCAACCTCCCGACAGATCCAACACACCAGAAGGAGGTCATCATCTGCAATGGTACCAGAATCTATCCAAGGTGTCTTGGAAAATAATCTTCAGTAATTTCATTTAGTTGAAAGACATCACACAGCAGATTGCCTCAGTAGAGGTCAAGATAAACTATCCTTCATATCTCACTGATCATTACTGATCCAATTCACTTGATTCTGTTACCATTGACCACATCTGATGTATTGGTTGGTACAGAATAACCTACGGGGTAGTTGGAAAGGTGAAGCTTATATAAAGCAAATTCAAGTCCGTCTTTATTATTCTAGTCCCTTTGTCTCATCTGGCTTCGATTATGATTTCTCCGTCATCGTCGTCGTTGACAGCTTTTTGGTAACAAATGGTGTCACCGTCGACACAATTCGTACTATGACGAACGTCAATGTAACAGAGAAGTCATAAAGTGTTGTCAGCATGCACGGGCAGATGGTAATGTGCAGCATGTATTTTAGTACTGAATGGCTGCGAAAATCAAAGCATTCCTGATGCCCTGTGAAGTAATTATGGTGATTCGAATTTTTCGAGGACCGCAGCTAACTTGTCAGAAGCAATCTGATTGGTTATAAATCATGTGTCAACTTTGTTGCCCATATTTGTCACTTTGTGATGTTTTCATGATGCTATTGGGTTTAAACGCCTCACATCTAACCTTCGTGGCCTAACTCTCTTGTCGATCTTTGGTTGAACTTTGCATTTAAGAAGTGGGAAGGCGTAGATTGTGAGGCCTTTCAGTGCATTACAGAGAAATGTGCTCGTTCTTTTAGATGCTATGCCATTAAGGATCATATAGTTCAGAACGAAAATCATACTTTTAAATTAAACCGTGTTCAAATGGACCAGTAACTTTCCAATGGGCTGGACACAAGACCCACTATCATCTCATCAGCGGGTCAATGCTGATGTCAGCGGTAGCCTTAGCTCTAAGTAACGCTTTTCCTTACGTGTTACATTTGGCTTGAAACCCACTCCAACCTGGTCATCCGTACTCTGTAGTGTTAGGGGTGATATATGCCTGCTGCTGTGATGGGCGCTAGCGGGGTAACTCTATCGTATCTCTTAATGCAAACAGCCTTGCTGGACATAACGTCAGAATAAGACGGCAGGTTTTACTTTACACACTGAGAGCAATTATAACTGTTGCAGTACCAGTAGATGTTTTCGACAAGCAGAGAGGAACGGCATCTCTCAAAAACACTTAATTGATACAAGCCATTAATAACTACAGTTTGTAATTAAAAACAGCGTTGGATTTTGCATGTTTTGCCGAATGGCTCTTCGCCGGATGCTGATTCACACTGCATTGAAATTATTCCCCAAAGAACGATTATGCTGCAATAGAATGTTTCCCATCAAAATCAGTGTTCCTCAAATCTGCGGCGATTAAACTTGTCCCTTGCTACATGTAAAGTACATTATATTTGATTTACTGGCCCTTAAGGTGCAGGACTGCATAAAATAATGGCTTGTTTACATGCTTCATTTGTATATGGCAAACGTCTATCAAAGATTAGCGTAAAATGTAACGTCGTAACGCACATGTTCAAACATATACTAAATGCATTGGGGAAACCGACGCACGTTGTACACGCATGCATACACACACGCACGCCCCCTACTTAGAACTCAGTACTGATAGATCTGTAGTAATTCCGAATTTTGTAAGAGACACAGAAGGTGGCAATCTTCCTGTTGTGATCGATCTCCCAATGTTTATTGCCTGTAACGGACTTTCCGCTGTGATCACCATGTAAGAGTATTTGCTTCAGTCACTTGACCAAGATGCACTTTGTGTCATTGTGATTTTTTCAAAAGTGATAAACAGTTTTGAGAATTGCTTCATTTATGTGAATAAATGTGACCCCTTTGACCAGGGAATTTCCAAGAATAATGGACAACCTACTGTACCAGATGACCGCAGATGAAGCTCATAATTTCAAATTATCGAAGTTACTTATTGCAACTGCAGCAGATGAAATGCATGATATGACTCTTAAGGAGACCGCAGGTTTATTCCCATGAAGGTTTTGACACGTACATTAAAAATACAGTGAAACATCTTTTATCCGACTCCATTTGGGAGAAATTTGTTACCTAGTAATCGTGAACATAAAGAGAGCAATCCGGAATATCGAGAGCCGGTTAAAAGAGGTTTAACTGTACATTAAAATGTCTTTTTGGTCTATTTGTGACGAAACTTTTAACCCGTCTTCTCACTTAAATTATTGTAATACTGCTTTCATTTCTAGACCTTAGGATTCAAATGAGAAGTAACTGGTAGAATGAAAAAAGTAAGGCTGCATTGTCTCTTAAATTTTCGGCATCGTATCAACTTTAGTGATTATTATTTATTTAAAAGAGAAAACAAACAGCATAAAGACGCGTCTTGATAATTTTCTCGTTGTTAAAATACAAACCAATAGTGATACGAAGACTGATACAGAATGCGCAAAAGGTAAAGTAGTGGAAACTGACCTATTTGTTTACATTTCTCGGATAGCAATCTTCAAGTTGGAAAGTTAAGTTATGGGGCAAAGAAGATGCGACTATCTGTTATTACTCACTTGGTTAAACACGTGAGTATTGCTCTCTGACAAACCTTAGTTTTTCAATCATTCACCTGCTATTGGCTATTGAACAGTCACATGTGCATTTAGCTGATAGCAGTAAGACTTTGTCACAACGGACTTGGGTTTTAGTCGAGAAGCAAATATTGGGCTGGCACAGATCAAGAGAAAATGACAGTAATGTATTGAATATTTTCCTCCGATGACTCCCATAAAAGGAAGGTTTGCTTAGAGTGAAGAATATAAAATTGGAAAATTATTGCCGAAGCCTGGGTTTTGATGAGCATATAATTGTGGGTGAAAATTCTTCAGAATTGTAAATTTCTAGATATATTTTTTTCTGAATGAATAAATAGTAATTTCGAGATCAAACATTTAATTTGGAAATTTCAATTCGTTATGTAATCTCGGGACCAATGTTTAGTTTACATTTACACCCACTGGCATCAGAGATTTCTTGGTAGAATGATATATTATGACAGTCGAAAAAGGCAAAGTACAGAAAAAGTCATCAATGGTACAAAGATGTTACATTTTAATGTGACATTTCATCTTTTCAAACATGTTTGTTAGTCAACATTATTCGGCATTGTTAAGCTTCTAGTTTAAAAGCTAAAATTGTTTCATTACATTTGTACAATTCTTTTTTTGCGAATAATTAGAGTAAAGGCCCAGTGGGAACAGCTAAAATACTGAAATACTTGTTTTCAAACATTGCATTCAGTTTGTCTGTGGCCTGAATGTTGCAAATACATCAATTCCAAGTGAACTGCGTTTGATAGAGATGCAATTTCGCCAAGAAGCTGAACTCTCGGGAAAAATAAATTCCATAGAAACTAGATGTGCAAAAAACTAGGCAGACCACTCTGTTCTAATCTTTACAATCTGATTTGGAGACAAAGTCCACCAAATTGGAAACAAAAGACTTGGAATCTCTGCAACTAATACCCTAATCTAATTAAAGACACTCAGTTCTATTGGAGTAAAAGCCTCCCAATTGAATTAAAAGCACTTTTAGTGGTGACTTGTTTGCATATGGAAGATATATCACCAGTTTAAAGATGGGGTTGAGACATAGTGCCTGTTGTAAAGACCAGTGGAAGACACAAATCAATAAATGTTATCAGACTAAAGTAGTAGTTCTGAACCACAGACCCTCCCAATACTTTATCATCGAATGCTGAACATTTCTGGCACTTCCTGCCTCTTTGTGTCCAAGGTCAATTTCTGGGTCATTGATCTTTGATCTGTAATTTGGACAATTAGTTAAGGTTATGGTGCAGATGCTTGTCAGAATCAAATTAAGGATGATGGCCGTAATAACTACTATTGAAAAAAAAAAAAAAAAAATAATGCAATTAGAAAAGGGGAATTTAGTTGTAACTTGGCGAGGAATAGATTTGGAAGGATGCATGTGTGTCCTCACCTCTCTAGGAAGGTCAAGTAAAGGAGTGGAGATGAGCAAGATGTTTGTCATTGGTGGATGATATAAAGATATAAATTCAGATCTCGCCGCCTCTCGAAAAGTGTACCGGCAGTGAGCGACGTTCATTTCATAACTGTATTTTGGTATGAAAGTGTACCAAATATTTAGAGCAATGTAGGCATGAAATTCTATTTGCTCTTTCTTTACATGATATTTTTGACAAATGATCTGTGATATGTCACAGTGAGCTGTTAAGTTTAAGTCTTTTATATTTTCATGCATCGCGTGATGATAACGAATCAACAAAATAAAATTTGAAGTATTTATTTAATATAAAATAATTTTTGTACAGTAATGTTCATTTATAAAATACAGGTTATGTACAGAATTGTATCATTCATTTATATACAAGTGGGATACGGGAAATGTAAAGACATTATGCTCGACTCTCGAAGACAATAGAGGGTCTGGTGTAGAATTTATCCATAGTGAGACCTGTCATTTACAACATCTGTGTTTTGAGACAAACTGCAATTAGTGACCGATAATTAAACCGCATTTTCTATTTAAAGTACACATGATTGAGGACCATCTGTTGTTTCTGGCCATAAAGAGTGGTCCCAAAGGATAAGGTCGTAAATGACAGGTTTAACTGTAATTGGTTTTTGATTTTGCCGGATACACTAAGTTTTAAGGAATTATTTTGTCGCAAGAATATGATTTTAAAGGAAAAGGAATATTGAGTTATTTTATATCAGGTCATGTAGTTTTGTCAGCTTTTTGGCTCATTTGGCATAATTGCCGAGGAGCGTATAGAATCATGAATTGTCCGTCATCCGTCATTGTTGTCGTTGTTGGCGTTGTCATCGTTGTTGTTGTCATCTGTGCACAGCTACCCTATTCACAGTATTGATCATAGAGACTTCATATCTTACACACATATGCACCTGT
>JBCAUI010521556.1:0-11862 GCA_038406195.1 Haplosyllis anthogorgicola | reverse complement strand
ATCTCTAACTACCAAGCTAAAAATAGTAACATCCAATTAAAACCATTAAAGATCATTTAAGATCAATCAAGTCTCTGGCTATATAAAGCACACAAACCTCCAGCACAGCTCAGATCGAGTTGGGACCAGGCACAAGGCAAGAGACCTCTTCAGCTACATGTATACATCAGAAAAACAGCAATAAAGATTCAACCTTTAACTATTTTCTCATCATTGACTTCACTAATTAGAGGGAGAGCCTGGGGAGAAGCCATTCTGTACCTTTTACATGTGGGCACGCAATCAACACATATGTGAGTAATAATAAACATTTAGAGGAGGATGTATGACAAAACATAATATAATGATGTATCTAAGGGGAAAAATGGGTAAAGTAGTAAGAAGATATGCCGAGCAAAGTGAGGCTAGAAAAATTTTGGCGAAATTCTAATGAAAATGATCCTGAGCAAAGCAAGGCTGAAAATTTTTTAAATTATTATTTTTAAATGTTATGCTGAGGGGAGTGAGGCTGGAAATGTTTTAACTGTTATTCCCAAATGTTATGCCAAGTGCAGCAAGGCTGAAATTTTTTTCAAATTACAGTCTAATTTTAGTGTCTTTAGGCGCTGGGGCCCCAAAGTTGGGCCCCAAAACTGGGGGCAAGGGGGGGGGCAGGCCCCCAGGGCACCCCCTTGGATCCGTCACTGATTTACCTTCACGAAATATTAAAACGGCATCATACTTCCCAATATCTGAACTGATGCTACAGATCAAGATCTACATGACAGAAGCACGGGCAGTACGCGTGTGTGGAGTAAGCGTGTGTGAAGTTATTGGTTTACAATTCGACAAACTCAACAAATGCAAATGGGTAGACAAGCATCAAATTTTCAAACTGTGTCAAACTGGGAGGCCATGGACCCTTCCACATGGCTACATGTGTTTCCTCACTTGATTGGGCAGCATAAAAAATAGTGCCACAAATAGTCCCAAAATCATACTGCCTGGCCAATCAAGTCAAAAGTAAACATAAACATGTTGCCATGTGGAAGTGTCCATGGCCCCCCAGTTTGACCCAGTTTTCATACTTTCCTACCCATTTGCTTTTGTGAGTTGTCTCTTTGGTTTGACCTCTATTGATTAATGAAGGAGTGAACACGACATGAATTCCCCGTGACAGAAGGCATGGCCACATTGGAACACATAGATATCTCTTTAGTGGTTGCCTAACATGAAGTGTCAACCAGCAAAAAATGGTCACCACTGGTTATTTTCAATAAGGAACACAAACCTGTTTGTAGATATTCTCTGACAAATGTGTCAACAGGGATTTTCAACAATCTTGTAATAGCTGAACTTTCACAACAGGACAGCGCCATGTTTATAAAACACAAACACCAGATGGAGCCAGTTTACAAATGTTAAGGGCACACGATACTGAAGCACAAAAGCACCTCACAATCTTAACTTCTGCAACAACATTCATCAGTGTTGTCATTCCTTTACCAAGGGGAGCCACCTTCTCCCATATCAACTCCCTGGCGATTATTCAAATGATATGATATCTAAGCTTCTGAAGAAACCCATGTTAGAATTGTAAAATAAAAACATTTTAAAGTGCATTTCAAGAATTACTTAGACAATTGCCGTGACTAACAGTACACAAATAAATAGTTTAAAATGTATTTTATTCCCAGAAGATACGTGACCTGAACACGGTCATTTTATACAATAAACACCATGTATAACTTTGTGTACGTGCAAATATTCCAAAACCATTCGTTTAATAAACCCATACAAACACCACTCATGGAATAAGGACTCTAGAGTTCGGGCATATCAGTACCGACAAATGCTAAACTTTTTTTTTCAGAACAATTGCATCAAACTTTAACCCTTCTTTAATATTCCAGAATCTTGCGCCAGGCCAGACTTTTTGAAATAATTGTTGGACTAGGTATCACTGAAATAAATTCTTAAGAGCGGAGATCGGGAGAGGGTGATTTGCTGAATATTTAAATTACATTTCTGATTAAAAGTGACAAAATTGGGTTGAATTTTTACAACAATGTTCAACGACAATTTCTGATATTTTGCCTCCGATTCCATTTTGTTAGTTTTTTTTAAAAACCCTATTTTTTCAGAGCGGCGGAAAACGCAATCCAACAAATAAAAAAGTCTGGCCTTACCAAAGTGTGAAACGTATTTAAGATTTTTGCTTTAGTGTTTTCCTTCTTTGCACACACAAGGGGCATGTATGTCGTGAATTAATATGGAAATACAGATACAAGCAACTCAATGTGTAGTTATGATATCTGTGCAAGTTATGTGCCACCACACCAACCATCTAAGCCCGGAAATAACATGATAATTTGACTGGTCTGAAATTTCCTAAAACAATTTGATGGATGTCCAAAAAATACAATGATCTCCAGTCATTACTGATTGAACCAAATTATATACAGTTCAGTCACCCATAATTTTGAGCGGGTTTTCCCTCTTTTGCCGACTGTAAGACGGTTATGTGAGGCTATATTTTCTGTACAGATTGTGCTATTCCTTTTGCCTAGCAGTAATAGCACAGTACATGTGCCTTTAAGTCTAAATGGTCGCACTATTTTCTAGTGTCTAGCAGAAACAGCACAGCACATGTGCGTTGTAGTCGGCTTTTAACCTTGCTAATCCTTTAATTCTCTATTTTTTCATTAATTCCACAAAATCTATCTCAATTTCCGTATTCCGAGCAAAGATGGGCAACCAATACATGTGATCGTGTGTATCTACAGTGTGAGTGGCTATTTATCTCGTAAGTTTAAATACAGACATCCCCGCTTATATCGATATCCCACTTATATCGACACAATCTCTTGCAGTCAGTCAAATTAAAATATGTAGATATTTGTTCCGCTTATGTCGATATCCCACTTATATCGATACAATTTTATGTCGCCAAATATATCGATATAACCGGGGACCACTGTAGATTTGATAACCAATAGTAGCGAGGTTAAGTTACACGTCTTGGGTCACTTTGTACGCGAGAAAAGAATTTGGAAATGACCAGATTCTACCTCAGCGGCGAACGCAACACTGCGAGTTACGTTCGCGCTGAGGTAGAAATTGGTCATTTTTTGTGACGTAATTTCTTAGCGTTGCAGTACAGTTTAAGACGTGCACTTTTTAAAACGTACACGTACAGGTAAGAGAAGAACATGTAACTTAATCTTGCCAGTAGCATATTAGAACCTTTTACTCTTGACGTAAGCATATATGCAAATGGAGAAAACTAACATACCAACACTTCTTCCCATAATGTAAATGATCAAATATAAGTTAACCCCCAGGCCTACCATAAAAAATATGCACGAAATGATAAAAAGAACACGCTAGACAACTTGCCGTTTACACTTTTGGTGCTTAAAGCACTCTGCACATATAAGCAGAATTTAACAACTTTCCCGTAAAACCATGCAATATGCACAACAAACTGCCATAAAAAATGTGCAATTTTATAAACCAGGACCCTCAGTAGAAGGATTTAAACTCATTTTACATGCATTCATTGCCTTTGGCAACCATGCACTACATGATGCTGCAAGTGTTGCACATTGCTGTACCCCGCATCTAATTATTTCTGAAAGTTTACATTTGTAGGTGTTCTAATGCAATGTACTCAAATTCTGAACCTTAACATTAACATGCTACAAAATCACTCTGTGCACCAAGAAAATTTAGTGGCAACATCCATCAATAAATGCACATTTCTCAGCGTTTATTCCTAACCACCAAAGTTCTTGGTATATAAAGTCGCACTGTAAGACATTCATACTCTTGAAATGTAAGCTTTTGTACAAATTCGATTCAATAGGAACGACGCATACGGAGCAGTCTACATTTACATCGAAGTTATTCGATAAATACTAAATGCGATCATCAACTTTTATTTTCGGCAACTGCCTCGATACAACAGGTTTGTTTAAAGCAAAAGCCTTATCTGCACAAAAATCCCAAAAACTTAAAATCAACAAGTTAGGTTAAAATTTAAACACACAATCCCAACACGGCATCATTAAGACATCTTTTTCAAACAGATCTTGATTTTGCAATAACATGAAACAACAAAATTAAAAATCCTTGGATCAAGTCACACTACACTTTGAAATATACAGTACACTGTAAACAGTATGCAGCCACCATAAATATGGGTTGTTGTCCAAATGTTAGCTCCAGTTTTCAAGCCCTGGCGCGAAAAACTGCATATGCAACGTATATGGTAGCATGAAACTCCCCCTTTCTCGCCAGCTTAATTTAAATATGTTTGTCCAAATGACGACGTTATGTGCGTCC
This sequence comes from Haplosyllis anthogorgicola, assembly GCA_038406195.1. Classification (NCBI taxonomy): domain Eukaryota; kingdom Metazoa; phylum Annelida; class Polychaeta; order Phyllodocida; family Syllidae; genus Haplosyllis; species Haplosyllis anthogorgicola. Next base: position 7,536 of record JBCAUI010521556.1, on the reverse strand, counting down.
ACTGTGTAAACACTAATAATGTTTGCTGTGCGAGGACAACATATTTTGTGTACTGGCAGCCTGTCCTTAAATTACACTGATTGGCTTATTACATAATAAATTTTGCATGTATATTTCCGATGCATAATGTAAAGAAACCCAAGAATATGGCATTACTTTGGTGAATTGGTAACTATGGCAAATTGAACACACACACATACATTGCACTGTCGGACATCTCCATCTCTTGGATATGGTAATAATAACTACAGTACCAATCATGCAAAGGCACCAAGTGCCACATAAATATATTCTACCTTAGAAAATGTCAATTCATACTAGTTCAACCAAGCGTTTCTATCACACAATATCTTTACAACATTCACTCATATTTAAATATTTGCAAAAAGAAAAACCCACCTAGTATTCAAAATCTCATGAATATAATTAGTTACTAGAACCATTTAGAAAACAATATACAGATCTTTTACTGTTTTATGATTGGTAAATGCATATATTCCCCCCACATGAGGGTCTCTACAGCATGAGGATGCATAGTTCACATATAGCATGCTGTAAGTAAATCGGCCTTCAATCCGTTACTGATTTATTTGCAGATTAGGCCAGACTGCTTTTATTTGTTGGATCACGTTTCAATTGAGGAAATTTTTGCCAGCGGCGATCGGGAAAAAAATGGCATTGGTCTATATTTTTTCGTCTTTGATTTTAATTAATAAAATTGACAAAATTTTTCCGCACGAAGCGACAAAAATTACGATTTTGGGTTATTTGCGCTCTGATTTTTTTATTATCATTTTTAACAATTTTTGATTTTCTGGCAGCGGCAGGAAACGTCATTCAACAAATATAAATGTCTGGCCTTACTTTTCAAGGTATACGCCAACATCAGGCTGAGAGTAGCTGGCTGGTGGCTACAGAGGTGATGAAGCTACAGCACAGCGTGCAATAGATTACAACATATTCTTGCGCGGGACAATCTGTAATCTAAATACTTTCATTAAAAGTTTTTTTCCTGAATGATCAATTTCATTTTAATTTACTGAATACTATGGTGTTTACATATTTATGCACATTAAGATCTTACAACAAAATGCAGCTATTAACTTGAGAGTATTTACCATACTTTTATTTATCTTTTTCAAAGTGATAAATTTTGTGATTTTGTGCTCACGTAACATTATACGATGCAACATCTTCACAGGCATCAGATTTTCCAATGTTTTGTTTCAACTAATTATTATTAGACTGAGAGCACAAGATTTACACTCAAAGCCAGATCTTTGTGTTTGACTTGTTTTTACCTACATCATGATCGGAAAATTGACTCTATGTTACTGAAACAGAAGAGAATCTTAAATGTCTAATCGAGATCATTGTCAGATATAATGTCATTTAATACTTCACATCTCATCTAATATGACTAGTACTTCAAGATAATTATTGTAAACGTTTGGTGGCGGCGCAATGTTGACTTTTCCTGTTTTTTTGTACATCAGGTAATTTCGCATAAATAAGCACGTTTCGTGCGCTTTTTGAATTCCATTAAGTTGTGTTTTTAACAAATACTTATTACAAGTCAAAATTAATAACATAATGCATTAACGCTTTAGGCAACGGCAATCGCTGACATTTTTTGTTCAAGCGCCACTCCAGGTTGTCCGCTATGACGATACGCGAGAGAATCTTCAGAGACCGAGGTGTCGACCCCATCTGCTGAAGCCGCTGCTTCACACGAGGATCTAGTTTCTGTGTCTTGAAATCTGCATTGGTGAAGTGCAAGATGCTCTGAAGAAGCTCCTCCAGCTTGTGCTGGTACAAGGTGTGATTAAAGAACACGACTACATCAAAGACGGCCGGTAAAGTTGCATCTGGTTGTGTGTAGAGTGCGCGCGTTAGAAGCAAAGACAGAGTTGCATCCTTGGGGATGTCTGCTGAGAGACTGTACGGAGTTCCGTAAGACGGTGTGAATGTTAGTAAGTTGGGGTTACCCCCGCGCTGGCCCATTTTGATCAAGAGATGGCGTACATTGTCAAAAAATGTCGGATCTTCAATTACTTCTAAATTCAGAAAGAGGATTATTTCCTTGAAGTAGTTGGACTCGATGGCCTCCTCCATGCGCCGCGTCCAGAAGGTGAGCTGGGCGTTAGGGTCAAGTCCTCGCTTTAGGAAATGCTGCATTACTTCACTAATAAACGGCATCATCGTCTTTGTTAGGGTAACATTATTGGTATTGTTTATTATCCACTTGTATGAAGAGTTCAAAATTAGCAACAGCGGCGTTAGGCCGTAGGAATCTGTGGCGTTGACATTGCATCCCTCATGAGACAGCAGCAAAATCAGGTGCTTGAGTGCAGCCTTAACCAGAACGAACATATCTGGTTGCAAAGACTGAAATATGCGGATTGCATAGTACAAAGGTGAAGTGAAGTTATGGGTGTGGCGACGTGCTATGCTCGCTCCATGTGCTAGTAGTATCTCAGACACCTTGCAGATCTCCTGAAGTATAGATTTCAACCTTCGGACCTGACCATGCCTTGATACATAAAGCTGACGAGCTGAATTATCAGACAACACAGCATGTAGCGGACTTTCCCCCACGTGATTTGGTAGATTGGGATCTGCACCATTTGCTAGCAACATTTTCACACAATCCACCACCTCCCTGTCAAAATCTGCCTGAAGATTGCCTCTTACAGTGCGCCCTACATGTCTTAGTAGAACATGCAGAGCTGTATTTCCTTCGTGGTCCCGGACATTGATGTGTGCACGAAATCCATGTTCAAGAGCAAATTTTGTGGCTTTAACTAGTCCTAATGTTACTTTGGACCTGTACATCTCGTGAAGAGTGGTCCCACCTTCAGTTAGAAACACAGTGTCTTTGAATTCAGCACCGTTATCCATAAGGAATAAAGCATTGTCAGTATCCATAAGTAAACTGATTTGCAAAGGTGTTTTACCGTCAGTGTCCTCCATGGACATTTGTTCCGAGTAACGCTGCAACACATATCTTGAACATTCGTGTGCACCCATTTTGCATGCCTCATGTAGAAGATAATCCGTTTTGACTAGGCTTCTAGAGTTTTCATGATGTAGTAGAAGTCGTAATACCTGTTCATGGTCACCTATTAAAGCATAGGTAACCGGAGTATAGGCGGTTTGATAAGCAAGACAGTAAATTTGGTCGGGGTATGTTTTCAGTTTATGTTGTTCCGGAAAGCAGACAGTGCTTTCCAGATCTGCCCTGGATCCAAATGAAAGAAGTAATTGAGCAACGTGTACATGACCCAGTTTGCAAGCAAGATGCAGGGGCAGACTGCATATGCCTGCATTAACATCCACTCCTTTCTTGATGAGGAGTTTGATGAAAGCCAACTGGTTTCCGATAACTGCCCTTTGCAGGAGGGTGAAGCCATCCCAATTGACGACATTGAGGATGTCCCTTCCATCTGCTTTCGGGCTGTCATCTAACAATTTGCGTGTTTCTTCCAAGTCAGCTGGTGAAAGTTCATTGTCCTGCCCCAGCAGCTCGAAAATACGCTTGGCATTATTTCTGGTCGTTTCTGCCACAAAGCACAGTGGGTAGAGACGGTGTGGTCTGTGTGGTCGGAGGAAATCTAGTGCCTTCTGCACTATCTGACTCATGGTTTTTGCTGTGTATTTCCTGTTTCAACAACATAGCAGAATACTTCCAATCGACTTGAACCAGAACATTCCTTAACCCATCTTGATAAGAAATCTGGAAAGGAAAATGGTGACATCTTCAAACGGTGAGCATTTAAATAGCATTGTTAATTACATATTACTGAAATTTTAGTCATACTTTACTGTACTGTACAAAATTAAGATATATTTTTCACTGCGTTTTACATTTACAGTAAATATCTTAGAAATATCACAATCTATTCCCTATAAGGTCTATTCCTTGAATCTTTTAGGTTTCAACAATGAGTACTGTGTAGATCAGTTACTGGTGTTTTCATTCCGATCCAAAAGGAATTTGTCTAACTATTCGCAATATTTCAAAACGCTGCATCAAAACGTCAAATGCATATCTTTTGATACTCCACACAACTATACCTTGATGAGTAAAGCACACCAGGGCGTAGTGCAAAAAATTTCAAACAATTGATTTTTTGGAGAAATATCCAGAATAATTTTGCATCCTAACCAGATCCAGGCATTATTTTGTCCAGGGTCACACCCGATTCTGAGTGCTGCACAAATGGTGAAGAAGTTCTTGGAATTTGTCAAACTTTCAAGGCTTTTATAACACCAGAATACAGCCCAATATTATCTGTGTTAGAAATTCACACTTATACGCAAAGTAAATCCATATTAGGGGATTAAATGGAATTAAAGTGACACAGACCTTCGAGTGCATCGCAAACCGGAAGTAATTCAGTTGTCAATTTTCATGAAAGTTGAGGTGAAGCAGCAGCTGAAATTAATCCACGCCCTCTGCCGACCCGTTGTACCGCGAGGTCAAACTAACTGTAGAGGGCAGCACTATCACTAATAAATATGTCACAATGCAGTTATCAATAGTTTCTCTCGTCTTTTAAAGGATTCTCGATACCTGGAACTGTGATGCAAAGTTATGGAAGACTGGATCACATTGGCCAAGATTTGAAAACTAGTCTATAAATTAATGTATTAATGTTTTTATTTCTTTGTTGATGCCCCTCAGCTGTCTGTAGAAATGTTGGACACAACGTACCTTCTTTCCAAGAACACAGTAAATGCCTTATCACACCAACGTGTAAAATTTGTATTGACATTGACATGACATTATGATAGAAGAATTAACTGATTGTGCATTGGATGGAGCTTGCATTTGATACAGAGGGTTATTTTAGCCTGTATGTATGTTGGATGGAACTCTAATCTATTTTGCATTCACCTGGTGAGCCCCATAGTGTAGTGTAGTGGACCCATTGTGTTGCACTTATATTGAACCATTAGAGAGACAGGAGAGAACTTGCCTGAGCCTCTGTCCTGAGCCTCATTGAGACTGTGTCTTGAGATTGCCCTGATGAGCATGCACACTAATTATTAAGCCATATTCATGGCAAATACAGACAAATACAGATGAATATATTTGCAGCAAATACAGATGAATACAGATAAATAACTGAAACAAACTTCTTTCTGATATTTCTTTGAAGCAAGCCATCTACACTAGTACATGCACATGATTATTATATATTTATATATGTTTCAGACCTTAATGTTATTACCTGCTTAATATCAGGAGGTGCACAGGATGCAATCATCAGATAGACAGGTCTCTGTATCAAAGTCCTATAGACATGGCCTTCAGGATGGAAACCATAAGAAAGTATACATGTCCCAAAACAGGAGCTTTGAAGCAAAGATGGGACAATGTCTACTTTCATCTGCATTTGTCCTGAATGCAAAAGGTGGCTGAGGGGATTAGGAGTGAGGATAGTCTCAGATGATGCAGTGGTGCTCCTGACAAAACAGCACCTGGAATACCTAAAGTTGTAGGGCTACTTAAACATATAGTTTCAAGAATGTAATTATATTTGATTATCTCTTGGGGAAATGGGGAAATTTTACCTTCCCTACAATCAGGACATGGGTGAGGCTCAATGTCACTTTCATGTATTGCATTGTTCTGCATCACACTTTTTGCCAATTCCACTTGAGCAGAAAGGCCTTGAACAAAAGTCTTTTCTTCTTCTTTGCAGGTTTTGTGTGGTGCCTTTTCAGGGTTTCTTCAATAGTTTTTCTCTTTGTGCTGAATGCACTGTAGGATGTGGCACTTTGTAAAAATTGATTACTGACCCTATCATGATTATTTGTCTGTATTTGTCTGTATTTGCTACAAATACAGCTTAATAATTAGTGTACATGCTCATTAGGGCAATCTCAAGACACAGTCTCAACAAGACTCAGGACAGAGGCTCAACCTGTAACCCCTCTGCTTCTTTTGGCTGAACCACCACCACCACCACACTGCTTTCATAATAATTTTGTTGATAAAGTTGGGATTTAATGGTGTAGGAAGATAACTTAGCAACTTTTATGAAAATATCATTGTTTATTTTAAAAGGGGAACACCTCCTGGGTGGTACCCCCACCAGAACACATTGATATCTCAGACTACAGAGCTCCAATCATCAATGATATCCCCCAACCCTATCCCTGAGGTCTCCAGCCAAAGAGAGTCCCCTCCCAGTTAATAGACACCATTCATGGGAAACATTGTGTACCCTACACTATAAATTGAAGGTTTAATTTAAACATACATACCTAAGTGCAACCAACCTGTGAAAATAGCCCAAGGTTGATTTTCAGTGAAACTCTAATTTTTTTTCTTAATTTTTTGATCTGATTAATAGACCCTTTAAAGCCAGTTAATTAACGGACAGTGAATAAATTAAATAGAAATATTTTGTTTCATATTGATACTTAGACTAATTAGTAAACTCCATGTGGCTTCAATTTTTTGATTACACAGTTATCAAACTTGATGAAAAGCAACAAAAATTTGAACCTTTATATCATTTTTAGTAACTGTAATCAAATGTCAATTTCACATATAGTTTTGTGACTAGTCTAGTTAGACTTATTAGTAAAAGGAACTTCTGAAAAACTTGTGTTTATATTTTGGTTCGGTCTCAGTGCATAAAAGTCAAAGAGTAAGGGGAGAATTTATACACCTTCCTCTGATGTTTCATTCATGTGACAATAATACTTCTATAAAATCTAGAGCATATTTTGTGTGAAAGTTGTGAAAGTGTCAAATAATTGGTGCTGTCTATTCATTGGCTAGTCTACATCTCAAGTTCCCCCTTGTTACAGCCTCCCAGTTTTGGGACAAAAACACACTATTGCATGGGTATTTTCCCCTCCTGTGTATGTAACTTTGATATATCAATGCCTCTCATGCTTTGTAGAATCAATATTTACATCTTTGTTTCAATTCAAAATGGCATCAAGACAAGTTAATAATTCAGAGTCTAAATTTTGGGTGGAGTGTATTGTTGTAATATCATTCTATTTAATTTCCAATAATTTGGGAACTCTTCCATTTCAATATTTGAGTAATTGGAATATATACACATGCTCCCTGTGCAGCAGCTAAATCATTGTAATGAATATTCATGATAGCATCTTCAGTAATGCAGCTGTCATCCCTGCATCCACCTTCAGTGAGTAACAGGCAACTGAGATGACCACATGTATATCTGTAGCATTCCAGCAAATAAAGTAGTTGTGTGCAACCAGATTGTTTGTCTCCTTTCCAATTGAAATAAGTTCACAGTTGGAAACTTCCATTACACATCCAGATAATATGGAATATGGAAACTTTGTCATGGTGTCAGAAAGTTTGTGGATAAAGGAGGAAAATACAGGAAAATAAAGAAACATTTTCAGGATTTCTTTGTTAAGCTTGGAGCACATGGTCAACCAGACAAAGGACCCAGCCAGTACTCTGCTACCCAAGCCAAGCTGACCCCTGTATGGAACACTTCCATTACATAATCCTGCAACAACTCTGCAAAGCTA
>JBCAUI010521545.1:0-11863 GCA_038406195.1 Haplosyllis anthogorgicola | reverse complement strand
CGGTCCACACATGTTCTTTTATGTGCACAAATCACACAGGCATGATAGTACACACTGCAGCCTTTTTTTAATGAGTCACAGACCACTCTGAGCAATGTGGAGTTAATTTCTTATTCAAGGAAATTATTTTGTCACTAAGCGGCACCACCAGGACTCAAACCCACAATGTGTGTATTCAAAGTCCCACGCGGTAACCATTCGGCCACATTTACTGTTAATTGCATTGGATATGATTGGAATATTCAATTATTTTTAAAGTAATCCCTATTTTTTATTACTAAACAAGAAGCTGTATGATTTGGTTGACAGATAAGACGACTGGTAACATCGATTCTGGAAACCTCTACCGGATCCGAATATCTTTCTCCTCCTGGGAAAATTATTCAATGACTTGTGATGGGAGATAAGACAGACCACACATTATATGATACAGGCCTCCATGCACTTGAAATTAAAAACGCAAGTAGGCCTCCACGCACTTGAAATTAAAAACGCAAGTAATATTTATTATTATTATTATATATATTATTTTATTGTTGTACAAAAGCAGTGAAGCAATTGCAGTCACTCTATGATGAGTATTAGAATATTACGTTTATCAAAATTTTTTTCTATGGTCATGGAGCACTTTTCGTTAAATAGTTTCAAGAAAGACTAAAAACTTTAAATATTTTGTTTTGCGCCGTCCGTTTGGATAGATGGCAAATAAAATGATTGTTGTACATTTTAAACGGGAATGGTGAGCATTTCTTTAAATACATAACATAAAAACTTTCATAATAAACATAATTAAGAAATCCTCGGTGACCATCAAAGATAAAAAGTTCAACATATTTCCACTTGCATAGTGTTTTTAAATAAAGCAAATATTATAAAATACATTCTAGGAAGACGAATTCTATCATAACTACAGTACAAAATACAAGTAATAATTATAATATATAGTGTTACAGTACTACGCATCTGTTGGAATTTATGTGAACATGACGCATCTGAAATTTTATGTGATTTAATTTAATTAAATTTTATTGCTGAGGACAATAAATTTAAGTAGCTTCATGATATGTCTAAAAGTACTGCAGTTATATAGCACTATTATTAATTACCAGGCACCGATAGTTTCGTTAAGCATTTAGTACGAATATAATATATAGGTCTACATTGTAATCCCAGTGTTTTATAGCGCTCTTTTTTGCGGTGTTTCTTCTCCCATAAATATTTAAATGCAGTTCTTACATCTTCTCCTCCTAAAAGGTACATTCTTTCATATTACATCCAAATTAAATAGTTTAACAATGTATAATGCTATTTTTTACATACTATACAAAACTGTAGAATAATGTGAACAACAACTATAATAATACATATGATTTGTTATTTTAATCACTCATAGTATCTGCAAGAGGCACTGTGACCACGAGGCGACCATCTCGGGCCAACTTCGATTTAATTCCGCCAACAATGGCATTTTTTGGGAGAATGTACTTTTTGATTAATTTGCGGATTCTCTTGGTTTGTCCGTTTGGTAGTTCTTGATCTTTTTCGTACATAATTAACAACTCATCGTTATCGTTTACAAGAACCTTGAGGTTCCAAGCCTGTGTGTCATGACCTACGTTAACTAGCACCTCTATAAACTTGGTTCCATCCGGTTTGGTTACCACTTGGTTGATGAAGCTTTTGGACTTCTTCTTTTCGGGTTGGAAGTAAAAAAGCAAAGGGACCTCGACTCGCAGGATTCCCTCCTTGCTGAGCTTGGTGCTTATTCTATCGGCATCGGAGTAACGAGGTAATTGAACTTTCTGCGTGAAAGAGCGCATAACGCCGTCGGCGCCACGTTTTGACGCCTTGACCACAACCTTATTTTCGAGGCTATCTACGCTGACATCGATACCACGGGCAGGGTACTCACTCACATCTACAAATGCCTTAAAGACAGGGGAACCTGCACTGTGATCTACAAAGCTGTTATTTCCGGCGTTGGTTCCGCCATTCTGCTGCAGTTCTCTGGAAGTAATTTTGTTCTTTAAAGCGAAGCTGTCTGTTAGTCTCTCAACTTCGTCTTTCCATTGACCACGTTGTTCTTCAAGCTCGTGCTGAACTTTTTTAAGGAATTTTTTTTCTTTCGGTGGGTGAGTATTGTACATGTCATGCCCGCCACGAGAGGAACTTGCGCCGTAATACCTCCCGTCCATGGTATCGGCCCTTCTTTGAGGGGACCTGCCCTGGCGGGCTCTAGAAGGGCTGCTGCCTCTACCTGATTGATGGTGACTTGATCTAGTTTCTCGAATTTGATAACCCCCTCCGGGCACTTGCACCTTTTGCCTTGTCACTTCACTTCTTTGCATGTTTCTATTCATTGGTGCTGAACTACGGTACTGTCTAGAGTCAACATATTCCACTGAACCGTTTAAATCTTCTATTTCATCGTTTAAGTCCTCAATTTCAAAAACCCCTTGGTAACCGTCAGGATATTCCTCTGTTATTCTACTTAGTGAGTTGTGATGATTGTTATATGATGTGTACGGTTCACCGTGGGTGGTCGTCACAGTTTTTACCGTTTTCTTCACTCTTTTGGCCCCGCCCCCTTGGTTAGATCCGAGTTTTTTTTTAGACACTTGGACCTTTATTGGAACGAAATCCTCGTCGGATAGAGTAGACGGTTGTGCTGACCTCGGTGAGGTGTTTTCCTCGTCTGAGAATTCACCGTAAATAATTTGCAACGGTTGTAGATTCTCTTCCCTTTGTGCTGATCGCTGAACACTGGTCGCGATGAAGTGCTCGGGATCCGACAGCGAAACGTGATTCTGATGAGGGCTTGAAAACTTAGATGTTGTACGTGACGTGGAATGTCCTATGAAAGGGGAATGTGTAGTAGTGGTTTTCACTTCGTAGCTCGATCTCGCTCTTGGCTTAGGCTCGTACAGTATGGGTTCTGGAGCCGCGCGGTCTGGGCTCACGATCACACCGCCTGACGACGAAGTTTGCGCTCCGCCCGATCCAACAGCCCAGGAGGATTTATAAGTGCGAGTTCCTCCTCGGATTTTATCAGCAAGATACTTGTCAACGACGGCCTGGCGATGCCTCTCTATGGGCCGGGTTATCAGCGGCGCGTCACTGGCCGAGAACTCAAACTGGCTCTTGTTCAAACTCTCAATAAGCTTCCTCGGAGGACTACCGAAACGATGGGCACTTATTTCAGGAAGTGGTAGGCCAGTGATGTGCGGGGTTTCAATGGATATCTTTTCAAAGCTTTCTTCAACTTCTGGTGAAGAGGCGGTTAGAATGGGAACCTTCTCTGTGGTTTCATAGCTCAAGATTTTCTGATCTTTAGGTCGGATTTTTCTCGTCTCGGTTGTTACATACTGGTAGTCGTAACCACGATCTTCGTAGATATCGGGCGTTGGAGTGGACCTCTCCGTGAAGTGGATCTCACTATTTCCGCTCCTACCGGGGAAGGATCGAACCCAGTTCTGGGAGGACTTGACCCTTGAGCTGAACAAGCGGTTGCGCTCCTTCGGGTCTGGAGAGAAATTCTCGTCCGACGACGCCACGATGATAGGTACGTCGGTGTTGAACCCAGAAGTTTTGACTTCACGAGCTGCAGAGGAAGGCTGATCTAGATGCTGAAACAAATCCAGTCCAGGAGTGCCACTTTCTTGAGCACCAAAATCGGACTGATCTAGATACTGATACGAATCTAGTCCAGAAGTGCTGCCTTGTTTTGCACCAAAGTCGGACTTGTCAAGATACTGAAATGAATCCAGTCCAGAAGTGCTGCTTTGTTGAGCACCAGAGTCGGACTGATCCAGATACTGATAGGAATTCAATCCAGAAGTAGTGCTTCGTTCTATGATATCTGCAAGGGGGTCCAAGGTCTGGATTGTTTCTGGCTCATTGGTGGCGGGCAGTGAGTCAAGTTCGTCGAAGATGGATCTTCTGGTAAAGATGCTCTCAGAGCTTGGAGTCTTCGACGTTTCACTTGTTGCGGTGACTGTTATACTTGGCACATCAGTTGGGCCACTTGTTGTCGTAACGAATGTTTCCTTTTCAACAGTGGGTGAACTGGGACCAACAAAAGTTTTTGTTGTCTTTTCAGTTGTGTATGTCTTACGTGAAGACGAGCTTGTCGGATTCAGGTATGTTTTACCAGATTCAACACTCGTTCCAGTTGATGTTTTCGTAGATGATGAAGCTTTACCAGACAGCGAGGTCGGTCCTGTTGAAGTCTTTGCCTCTGTTGATGTTTGTCTTCTTAGATTTGGTCCAGCAGAAGTCCTGGACGATCTTGTTTGTTCAAATGTTTTAATGGCTTGCGAAACAGGGCCAGTAGAAGTTTTGGATACTTTTGATTCAGTGAATGTTTTGCTGGTTGGTGGACTTGGCCCAGTGGACGTTCTAGATGTTTTTGACTCTGTTTTAATTTTTGGGGAAAGCGGCCCAGTTGAAGTTTTGGATGTTTTTGTCTGGGTGACGCTTTTAGTGGATGATGTTATAGGGCCCGTTGACGTTCTCCCTTCTGTGGACGTCTGGCGTTTTAGAAAACCTGGTCCAGTTGATGTTCTTGATGTTCTTGTCTGTGTTTTAACAAATGGCGAAGTAGGTCCTGGAGATGTTGGCGAAATGGGTCCAGTGGAAGTTTTTGATAACTTAAAAGTGGTGGTAACTTGATTACTTCCAGTAGTTGGCTTCACTGGCTTTGCCAAATATGTTTTGCTGTGACTTCCAAATGTCGGCTTTGACGATTTCACGTTAGTTTTGTTTACTCCATATGATGTGCTACTTTTATTTTCATTTCCGTATAATTTAGTACTACTAGACACTGTCTTTTGGGCTGCACTTTTTGTTGTGGCTAAGTAACCTGGAATTTGTGCAACTGTAGCACGTCTTGCGGATGCTTTTGATTTGAGAAACTCCTGCTTTTCGGAACTATCGTTGGCAGTGGGAGTTTTCGCGGGGGTCGAGGTTGCAGTTGGAGGAGCTAATGGCAATTGTACAGAGGCACGTCTACCTTCTCCACCTGAATTCTGGAAAAGTGCATCAATCCGGGCTGAGGCTACCGCATTGGCCTTTTCAAAGAGCTCCTGATATACTTTCTCTGAAACACATATACGGTTACAATTAAGATGCTGGCAACAATGTCTGTTCAAATCAAGTCATTTATTTGCGTAATCTTGTAAGCAGTGGCAAAATAATACACAAACACTCTGGTTCTTATTGTTCTATTTATTGTTACTTTCGTCCATATAGATAACCCAGAAAAGAACTGATGTAAAGTGTGTTAGTACCACACCTTCCTCTGATGGTGAGTATAATCTCAAAAACTGAGAAGCCAAGAGTCAGAGAACAGTTTTATGCAGTGTGGGTAATGTTAGATGCTTGTTAAATTATAGATTGGGCTGGTGGCTTGTTGATTTACTCGGTGCTAGTCGCTCTTGTCTTTCTGGTCTGAATCTGGAGGCTGGCCACCGGAAGCGGAAGTAGAATGAGCTGAAGTAGAACTGGTGCTGCCTTGAGACATGGCAGCATCTAGCTTGGCTCGGACTTCTTCCTTCTTTCGCATGAGTTCCTCTATTCGAGCATTCACACTGTTGGCTTTGTCCATTAACCGCTGAAAGTTGTCATCTGAAACAGATTTACAACTTTTATGCTATTGTACATTATATAGGGGATTGGGGGACTAGATTTAAATAATGTCACTCTATGTTCCTTCAACTGCACATTTTCCTCCATTCGACTTCAGTGGCAAAAAGTCTCTGTTTTGAAAAACGAAGTGTGCATTAGAAACTAAATTTAGAAAATACAGCAGGCTTCTTCCTGTAGGCAATACTGGTTCGATTTTGAAGTTTGTACGTTCATTTAATTCGTTGCGTCTCTTTTGTCATCAGCCGCAGCAACTACTTCTTTCTTGGGCTCTGGCACTTCTGCATCTGGTATCTTTGTCTCTGGAATGGTGATCGCATCCGGATCATCTAACTTTTTGAGCGCTTGTTCAAATATGTCGTTCAGATCATTATCAGCATTTTGCTCTGAGCCTTCTCCTTTTTCTTCCGCAGAAACGAAAAATCTTCCCTCGTCATCTTTCGCATTGGGTGGCTTGAGACTAAAATAATGGTCGAGGGGGTTGCTCTTGTACTTGCTTAACAGCTCATTCTTTTTCGTCAGCAACTCTTTCTCAAACGAACCGAAGATATCTAGGATACCTGTATTAGAAAAATGTAACATAAATGTAAGACTAATCTGAAAGTGAGTGAAAAATTCATTATTTTAATACCAACCACCAAACATAAAATCTTACCAAACAAACTGAAAGTGTCCTCATATATTCTCCAAAAATATTTACACGTATTTACATTGATATTTACACTTGAGCCTACCTTGAAAGATAAACCATATTCAATTTCCATTTCAGGGGATTTTCAAAGTAAATACACAGCAAACAAGAAAGAATTTCTTTCAATGTTGTGACTAACGTTGGCAATTACCTTCCAAAAGTGCAATTTTGTTGTATTACTTTTCCCTCCAAACTTAACCAGACTTTTATTTGTATATTTCAGATATAATATACCATAATATATGAATTTACAACTTAATTTTGCATTCATATGACACAAGTTTTCTACCATTTGTCCCATTTCCATTACAAACACAAAGGGGCATTGTAGAAGTACTTTTTATGGCCAAAGTCTAAATGTGAAGAAACAAGATATTATGCCCACAGGTGCAAATGATATAGAGGTAATTCTTTCTAAGAATTTCTGATGGTACTATAAAGGAATTTTGAAAATTGAAATATTGTAAACTGAGGAACCCTGTTTTGTGCAAAGCAATTAGAAGTTTTTACCAACGACCCCCACAAGGCGTTTAAATTATTGAATTTCACCAACTTTACCCTTAAATTATCTTGTCCATTAACCCTACATCAAAACAACGTATTTACAAGACCTTAAGGTACAAACTATAGTAATTTTAACACGGTATTAAATTAGGCGTGAAAAGGCCTATTCTGGGATCCTTTTACACTTTTCGGTCATTGAGTTTGGAGGCGAATCTACACGATTAAGCTTTAGATATTCAAACCATTTCATAACCCACAAAATAAGATCTCCTAAAGTTTGCTCTTTTGAAAGCTTGACATACCTTTGAGACCATATTTTACCCCCGTACAAAAAGCATCTCAAAAGCAAATCTGTCAACATTAATAGTGCCTTATAGCATAAGGTTACCCTAAAGGGGACATTTCTCCGCATAAGAGGAGCCACCACATCAACAAAGAGCGGTGCGTTAAAACTCCAAACAAGTTTCAGCTAAGCACTCCCTTGAATGGGAAATAAACAGTAGGAGTAAGATCGCATTGTCCACATGTTTTTCAAACAATGCTTTATTCAAATATACCAAATAACAGTTACTATATTATGCCGATTACTTTACATATCACGACAGAAATAACTCTAACGCTACTTCAAGTATCGTCTGGCATGATATCCTCACATGTCAATGTGTATTATATTTCATGTATTTCATTGATTTTTCTGAATATACGAATGAGAGCACACAATTAGAGCATCTGTTACTTAGCTACAGCATTCATTCGTGAATTCTTTTCACCATAACCCAGTTCAATAATGTGGATCTGCTGCAGCAGCCATCTCATACTGTGGTGTTACTATACTGTACGATATTTTTACACATTACAGACAGCCTTTGATGTTATCAAAATAGCTTGCCCTAAATATTTGCTGTATGTTCACCTGTAGAGTCGCGTATGATTCTTACTTTAATCTATTATATGAATATTACTATCACATTATATTACCTCCTGTAGGTGATACTCCTTCAGCCACACCTGATGGACTTTTATCCTCTGACGCCATTTTGAATGTGTATTAAATCAGACAGTTCCTAGTCTAGAAAGAGACCTTGAATTCAACTAAAATTGTCCAAGTAAGTGAACACAACTATTTAAGGCAGTCACATCAAATATGCAGGAGCTTGTTGTGTGCATACGTGGTTTGTTTGTGATGAGCAGTCCTACATACAAGAGGATTTGGTAGTTGACAACCTCACAGACTGTGGGCGCACAGAGATTTGCTTCAGTTATGAAAGGACTATGCAATTTTTTAGCAGAGGGGGGTACCAGTGATATTAGTCATCAGACGTATGCTTTGTATTCTAGTCAGTCGCACTGATGTGAGGCTATAACGCTCGCTATTACGTATGGATATAGGACTTTGCATGTGATGTTTATTGCTATGCCATATTAAACATGCCTGCAGGTTTTAACATGAAATAAGCCTTTCTGGCTTATGATCAAAATAGCAGGCCTGATCCTTTAACCTGTGGCTATGAGCATTATTAGTTAAACTCGGCAAGTTCATCATAGCTTTATGGTTCCTTCACACGAAAGTGATAATAATCTCCTCATTATATTCAACAAATCTACCAAGTAGTACAGCATAAAAATGGGACATAAACTACACAAAAACTCACAGTGCCGCACCGAATCAAAAAAATATACATTTAATATTCTTGAATTTATCTTTTGCACATAAATTGTGTTGTTCGTCTTTTTTCTGTCCGGCAAGTTACTAAGTTACCAAAAGGTTACTAAGGTTACTGGAACATATGAATGTGAACTCACTGACCTCTTCCACAGCCCTCTATCATGATTTACACGTGATGGTATTTAATATCATGGCTATTTTACTTATACCAACTATGTAATCTAAAATAATTGATTTTTTGAAACCATTTCATGCAATTCTTAAATTATTAATGAATATGTCTTCTCGCTAGCCTTTAAAAAGGGAAAAGAGTGGCAAGTTCAAAATGCAAATTGACGACCGCACCGTGTGCAAAATGAAATGAAATCATAACATTTTTAATTTTACCTTAAATTTTGACATCCACACTGGCAAATAATTGTGGACGACAAGCAATATAAGTATTGCGCCGATTATGTAACTGAAATGACCCCGATCTCAGAATAAATAGGAATATATGTATGTTTTTGGCATTTTGGAATGACTATTGCCGGTTAGTCTGTTCAAACATACAGTCACCAACAGACAATGATACTGCCAATACCACACTGCCAACTTTTTATCCATAGCTTTAGGCAACGTAAGGGTGTATGTAAACTAATTTTCTATATTTGGAAGTTACATCCTTAACAAGTTTTTCTGGCTCATGGCTGCTACTAAATCAAAGTTGTAAGGCAAATAACCAATGGCTAATTTAAAAAAAAACTGTATCGTTCAAAGCAGCAGTGTATTCTAACAAGGATCCCGGCATTTGTATTGCGTTGGAAGTAAAACGAAAGTCTCATCATCTCAGACATCCGCTCATGACACTGAGCTTTTTTGTAAAATCATTCAAATGCAGTAGCGGATCCGGGGGGGGCGCTTTAGGGGCCTGGACCCCCCCGACCTCTGTTAAACCATGTTTGTCCGCCATTTTGGGCCCCCCTCTCCGTCTGTTAAAACATGTTTGGCGGCCATTTTGGGCCCCCCTCGAACAAATTTCTGGATCCGCTACTGAAATGTGTCACTAAATGGAGATAATAGTGAGTAATGGTCCAACCATGGCATAGGGCTTGGTCTTGAAGATTACATAATTATATATGAGGCGAAAATTATTCTTGATTATGATAGGCAGTCTCATACATGCAATACCCCAAGGAAACTTTATCAACAATATTACAACAACAAACATGTGGATTGATGTACTGCAAATTGAAAAGTTTTAAAAAGAAAAACACCATATGCAATTACTGAATCTAAGTAAAATAATTTCCTGCGTCTTTTGATCAACCACTGTGACGTTAAAAGTAAATAAATAATCTGGGGAAAGTCTATTGACTCTGTTCTTTCTACATAAACTAACGGAGACAGTTGGCATAACATTAATTGATGGTTTCCTTCATTTTTTGCGACAATTTCTACCTGATAGTATGTAGACCAAAATTTGTTTACCCTAAGATAAATAAATGTGACATGACGTATTCAGAGGAACGGATAGATGGAGAGAATGATAAAGAGAAAATTGACAGAAAGTACGCAATGTGACGCCTGGGTGAAAAGTGAAAATAGCCCTTGAATAGTACAGATATCCATCAACCATATATTATTTTGATACCGTCAGACTGGCTTTGTATTTTCATCACGTCCACGGTGCAATCCTCTTTCAAAGAAAAGCCCCTGTGTACAAAGTGACTTAACCATGACATTGTAAGCAGTGTATATTCATCCTTACAAGGAATCCCTCGCTCGGTACATTCAAGTTCTGGTACGTGGTCTGCTCAAAATCCGTCTCGTTTTCTCTCACTTTTAGTTTGTTTCTTTATGACACATTTGAATGGGCGGGGGATTTTCCTGTGTATTTATTAAATATTAAGTAGTATGGTAAAATGGAATGTTGCGACCTGATGCCTGTTAACAAACACCGCTACTCATTTCACATGTATGTTCAAAAATTCACAAATAGTGCAACGCTACTTTTGAACAAGATCCATAGCTACACAATTAAAGCTGAGCTAACTCTAGTTTATTTTCACGATTTCTTTTATAACTGCACAGTACTGAAGTTCCCTTTTGAACTTCCAAAGCACGTTACTTATCTATTTGGCTTTATTGTTAACTCACATCAAAGTATCAATCATTTGCTTTATTTTAATTACTATCACTCCTTCAAACAATTTATGATTATTCATTTGAAGTTTTGGGTGAAGAATGTATAACTACAGATTCTGTGTGTAGCTGATGGTGAATTTTACGAGACGCACTCGGCTACTTAATTAAAGGTAGTCAGGTAGATTTATCTTGGACATTTATTTCTTATGTTAAAGGACCACAATGTAGGATCAAAAGCGCGTCTGTATTCAGATTAACATTTTTGCATTTATTCCTTTGAATTTAATGACCACATTGCTATGATCTATGTGCATTAAATCCTTCGTGTTTACGCATTTGGAGTCACACGGGCGTTAGTCGGTCATTTGGACATTTGACCACTTTACGGACACAATATTAGCTCTCAGAAATCCGCCCTCACGATTTACGCCAATAAAATTATTTACAAACCTTTAGTCTCATTTACGTGTAAATGTATCAAAGTTCACACGCACTGTTTTCATGTTGCAGATGCAAAGAAGCAAATATGAATGATAAAAAGTTCTTTTTACGTAATAAAAACTGGTTTGAAAGCCTTTAGATTGAACATTAGTCCTCATTTGTCATATCATTTTAAATTATGGACGATTACTAAATTTTCACGAAGATCGAGACTATCTTTACCGAATAAAAATTCTCTTCGCCGCATATGAAATGTTTACGTGTAGATATTATGCAATAAGGTATCATTCTTTGCAATAAAATAAATACATTCTTTGCAATAAAATAAATATCATGCTAGGTATAGTGGAAACCTTACGAGCAGTCTGCACTGCTATCACACCATCTTGTACAATCGCGTTTTCATTTAAACATTTTATTTTGCAGCTGTACCGTGAAATTAAAGTAAATATTATTTTGATGACATGCTTAGATTCTGTTTATCACTAAAAATTACAACCAAGAAAGCTGCGATTCAATCAATGAAAATAAATCAGTCAATAAAGTGCTTGGCGCTTCGGCAAACTGATTCTTTTCTGCGCATCATGGAAGGCCTACAGTAAACCAGCTTGCAAAATTGCATTGATAACGTATAAAATGCGACATGTAAGAAACTTTTCTGACTGCGTATTTGACATGAAGTCATTCGTACAATAATGTGTACTTTGGCATTGAAGTCACCACTGGGGGAGAAAGCAATTTTATCTCATTCTACCGGGGGGTGGGTGGGGGGGGGGGGGGGGTACAGAACC
>JBCAUI010521534.1:0-11864 GCA_038406195.1 Haplosyllis anthogorgicola | reverse complement strand
TTATGAAATTCATTACGTTTTATGAAATTCATTATGTTTAATGAATTTCATTGTTTATGTAGGAGATCCCTTACTGACTTTAGGCTGAAGAAAAGCACGGGCAATTCATGTCGTGTTCAGTGACAACTCAGAAAAGTTGTTGAGTTTGTCAAATTATTAAACTCCACACATACGTATTGCCCGTGAAGAAAAGTAAAGTAGATCTAGTGTCAATGTCAGCTTGATTGTCTACTCGGCCAAAAAGGCTGTCTAATAAAGACAATAATAGTACTGCATCTTAGTATCGCCTTTAAGTTCTAGAAATGTATCATGATAGTATGTTTGTATGCCTCTGTATGATAATTACTTCACAATCTTTGAGGTTATTTGTGATAATAATAGTGACTGCTTTCCTGTGAAGACTGGTTTTTTGTTGTTTTTTTGTACCAGACGATGATAACCTGACACTATTTTATTTATTTATTTTGTGGGGGCGGCACAGAACTTCCATGCTTCACCATTGCAGTTCAGCACACCATCATATAGTTTTAGCTATAACATCGCGCTTTGTATGTTACGCTTCGTACCCAGTAGCGGATCCGGGGGGGGGGCTTTAGGGACCTGGGCCCCCTCCTAGCCTCTGTTAAACCATGTTTGTCCGCCATTTTGGGCCCCCCTCTCCGGCTGTTAAAACATGTTTGGCAGCCATTTTGGGCCCCCCAAACAAATTTCTAGATCCACTACTGGTGCCCTGCATTAGAGCTATGCCATCGGACAAAAGTTATCATCGATCATCGGGTCCTTGAAATTGATCGAATATCCAGATAATCAAAAATATCAAATTACCAGTACAGATATGTACAGAAGTGATGACATCTGACTAAAATTAACTCAGAACGAACAAAAATATAACCTTTGTTTATTTATGCTATAACATCAGTACATTTTCAGTAGTAATTAGTGTGATTTTACATGTTTAACTCATTTATACTTTACATCCACTTTGAAATATTCCTATCTGATGACTAATACATTGCTCTAAGGGGCAATTTGTCATAACTTTTACGCTGTTATACGCTAAAATATAACAATGCCGATGATCCGATGACAAGGATTCAACATCGATGATCGCGATTTTTCAGTGTAGCGATCGATTCATCGGAGATCCGATGGATCGGCATAGCTCTACCCTGCATATGTCGTAGTAATGTAATTTTCCGATTCAATTCTTGTCCGTTAAGATTGGTACAGGTGGTTCTCCTTACTTTTGTTCTGAAGCTCTCTAAAATGTACATGTGTGACCTGATACAGATGGAAAACTGTTGCGAAATCATTGTAGTAAATATACATCGCATGTCATTTACAAAGAGAGGGAAAGAGAGTGAGGGCAAGAAAAAAAACCAACCACGAATAAATATTTACGAGTAAGATAGTGCGGTATTTTTTGTTTTGCTTTTCTCCGTCTCCATGTGTACATGCTCCGATCTATCAGTCTGCCCATAAGATTATTGTCCCTGATTAAAGAACTTGTTGCCAAGACCTGTTGGACTAGTCTCTGTTTCTTAATTAGAACCACGTGCTAGATCTGGAGTAAACCTTATCCATTATGTACCTGTATATTTCATTGGCGGATGAAAGGGGGCGCTGCCGGCGCACGCCCCCTCCAAAGGGCCCAGTTTTCGTTTTCATGGGGTTTGAAGCAAAATATTAAAAGGCGCCCCCTCCAAGCAGCCTCCAACGAGAATTCCTGGATCCGGCCCTGTATTCCTCTGGGTTTTTCTTTTGCTTGTTTTTCTTTTTCATATTGTCGGCATGTTTGGAACTATTTTGATTGCCATATTAGTTTAATTGCTCTAACTGCAAACAGTGCGGCTTCATTTTATATCTAATTTTTTATGCCGGAATTTTATGCAATACATGTTTGTGAATTGGAGTGTCGAGTAACTTGTCTTTTGACTATTATACCTACATCATGAAAAGAGAAGTGAACTATGTTTCAGCATGAAATTTACTTGCTCGTCTTCCTTGTTTCCTTCGATAAACTATTCAATTTTAGAACAAGAATTCTTTTTAGGAAAAAAAAAACCTTGCCGTCTGCTTCGTAAAAGAATCCGTATTTGAAACGCAGTACATGGTCATGACAGAAATTGCCATGACAATTTGACCGTCAGATGACCTTGGCCTTCAAATGATCCTTGACTATATTTTGACCTTGATTTATTCTACTGGTCATAAGAGTCTTAAAGGGGGAGGGAGATTAGTAGATAACAGCTAATAATTTTACAATTTTAATTGTTGTGACCTTTACTTGATGTTATGACTTTGCTACTCAGGTATGAAACCCAAACTTAATCTGATGAAGATATTGCTAGGCTTAAGTCATATGCATATGAGGATTGACCCATTCGTGACATTCTAATTTGGAAAATCCTGGATCCGCTACTGTGGACACAAAAAAGTCCAGCCTTTAAATTTACAAGTTATCACGCTGGTGAGGTATGCCGCTATTAAGTTTTAATCAGTGGTTTATATTTACAAACAACGATGAGGTAGGAGGGGTTATCGCTGCAGGAATGACCCTCCCTTCATCGCAGGACTACTGTAATGCAGCCGCAAGCCCGTAGTCCTACAGGCAGAAGGAACAACAGGGATCCACTAACCAGGTGGGTCTGATTGCCAGCGGAAAAGTTCCTTCAGAAGTTTTGCAGATACACCAATAAAATCAATAAGGGTTTCTTAAGGCAGATACATAAAGAGATATTTACTACAATATTTACTTTTAAAATAAGATTTTAGTACACGTACATTCAGCGTTGGGAAATTAACCTTGGACTGCAGACATCTACAAAAGTGCTAACTGGTTGCATGCCAATTCTGGCAGATTTGAAAACGTAAATAACAAAAAAAAACCCACCAAAAACTGTCTATTAACTGAATCTAGATCCGCCACTGCGTTGGGAAAGAATAGTGTTCTAAACATGCCAGGCAAAGCCCAAATGTGTTTGTAAGATGGTCCGAGATTTGTTTCAAGCACATCTTGTTCTTTTCCCAAGAATTTGGAGGTGCTACTTCATGCTGGAAGCACCAAAATAGGCCTATTTAATACTTGGATCATAAAGATTTTAACTGATGTAAATTATCTTGAAAGAATGGGAAGATATTTAAAGACTAATCAATTAACTTCCCGTTTCAATAGAGGAGAAATGCAATCAAAAACCATTTTTTTTATTAATCAGAATACAACTGTCTCAACACTTGGAATCAAATTCCTGCTTATATTTTTAGCCCACCAAAACTGGCAGCTCTACTTGAACTTGGACTCGGTGCATTTTGAGCTGTCGAGTCACCTCAGGTGCTGTGGGATTCGTACTGCCACCGCAGTGGTGAGCTGGCTAGAGATATGTGTCCATACAAGTAGAGGCTCCCTATTTGGCCACGTGACCATAAAAGACACGGTCAGAGACATGCTGTCTGGTTTGAAGATGTGAAGGAAGAACGAGGTATCCTGATATGGAGCACTGACCCTCATGCTTCCCCCGACTTTTTCCTAGAATTGTCTGAAATAACTAGAAATGCATTTTCCTCAGTCTGGGGGGGTGGGTGGGTGGGTGGGTCCTGGTCAACTTTTTGCAATGGCGGCCCAGAACACAAATGTAGATTTCGTCCAATACATAGACCCTCATTGCTGAGGCATGAGGGTCAAAAATTGAAAAATTGAAGGCTTAGTTTGGAAGATGATTGTGCCCTGTGGTGTAGCGTGGTGTGAATCTGCCAACAAACAGAAGTACAGAGAGGACTGCCTGCAGGTAGAACTACTCAGTAAATGCCCTGAGTTACGCTCATCATGTACTTAGGGGAGAGAGGAGGAATGTGTGATCTACAGATAAAATTTAAACTATTCCGTTATGTTGAAAAATTGTCTGCCTTTCCATTTGTACTTTTGATAACTAGCATTAATGCAAAATGGCCCATGATTTTATTCGCTGAATAAATAATGAAAAATATTATTACATAATTTCATCAAATGTGTATCTGATTACCTGCAGATGATGTCAGATTACTTATCAGAGATATTTTTATTTTTAACATAGAAAAATTTTACATAAAATAATTTTAAAAAATAACGATGGTGTTAGGATGAAAGCGGGAGTAACAGCCCTCACCCATTCCCAACCCGTAGAAACATTGTTGTGTAAAAACGGTTTAAAGTTTGCATCCAATGTTGGCGGTTGGAAATGTTCCACAAAGCAGGATGATGGCGGGTGCCCTAAATAAAAATGAGCTGTCTTGAAACAGAAGGTAAATTTGCAGCAGCATGTGGTAGACTCAGCATGGACGATCCTTCTGAAAGCTGTGTGTGAGAAAAGCTTTTGTTGCTAATTTGTTGCCTTTGCTCTTATTTTCTCAGTTCTAGAAGGGATTGGATTTATGCATGGAGGAGGAGTATTTGCTACCGCATTGCCAGAAGCATTCTAGAATTTTTCACGGTTTCATTGTGATTACTTATTTACTTTATATGGATTAAGTAAAAAATATTACGGGCCTAAAGGAAGGAAAATGTGTTCATGGGCAGACGTGTCTTCAGTCAAATTATATACAAAGTTTATTTTGATTTTTAGAACATCACGCTGTTGAGTTAATTTCATTTTTGACACTTAATTTGACAAGATGCCAGGTACCGGTAGTTAGTAAACCTAAGTTTACGTAATGTGGTAATAAGTTGTCAATGAAATATATGAATTATCTGAGGTTTGTTGGCCTTTTTATAATCATGGTATTTATTTGTTTGTGATCACGGAAATAGTTTCTGATACATGGTAACGAGTTTTTGTCGTCGTTAGAAATTGATATAATGTAGACTTTGCTTGCAGATAGGCGAGTGTTGATGTACGTGATGGATTACATTACATAACATTGACTTAAAAATTTTCGGAACTGTTATCGGTCAAAAATAAGTTAAAGAAAAAGTAGTTTAAAAACACAAACCAGTGGCGGATCCAGGATTTCCCGTACGGGGGTGCCCGGCCCGTAGAGGGGGGGGGGTCGCCAACCCAACTTTCACCTATTTTCGCCCAAAAATCGGGAAAAAACTGCATGAAAATGAAGAAAATTTTGGGGAGGGAGGGGGGCCCCCCTAAATCCGCCAATGTAAATAAACAAAACCTTACAACCATACAGTTAGGCGGAAAGATCCGACAAATAATAAGACTAGAGTGTTTTGTTTTCAACGCTGAGTCTAACCGTGAGAATATTTTCTGGTTTTCAATTTACTTAAATCAAAATTTATTTTTGATTTGACCTTTTTTCTAACAAAGTTATTTTTCGGGTCATGTAATCCAGCACATAAAAATACAGGACTTAGTTTTGAAGTTTGGTGTTTGAATCAAGCAAACGTGTTTTCTCACTGATCTTTGTCAAAATACATTATTTCTCACTGATCTTTGTCAAAATACATTATTACTTTATGTTTAATTGAAACATTTGGGAAAAAGTGGTAGAAAATTGAGTTTCTTAAGTTGGTTAATCTTTCACATGGTGCCTCTCATGGGAAATTGGTAATAGATGTTCAGATAATGATTGTGTAATTTCTGTATTTGCTGAGTAAATTTACAGAAAGCACAGAGTTGTTGCTAATATTTGTAAACAGTTGGCACGTTGATAATTAATCGCTAGAAGGTGCAGCTAATATTAGGCTTCCAACCAAAATAATATCTCCCCCAATGATTTTATTGGAAGGAAACTTAGGCTTCATTTGGGATTTGAACTATGGTCTGACCAATCATCTCACGTAATTATAAACGTAATAAGGATTAATTAGTTGTAGCCATTGGACATTAATTAATAAGAATGAATGCTAGGATTATGTTATTTTAGATTTGATCCACAGACTATATCTCATTACATTAGTCCATTATGACAGGTACATCTCAGAAAAAGATGGCAAAGTCTATGGCATTTGCTGAACAGTGGTAATATTTATGAGAATGATGGTGTCAAAAGGAAAAAGGGTGGAAAGATCAGGAGATCTTTCAAGAACCTGTCGAAACCACATTTATATCCCAAGTAGTTTATGCTCGGCCAAGGTCTGCAACCTGTTCCGAGTTATTGTTGGTCAAAATTGAAGAAGAAGAAACGTAGATTTGGCAATACCCGTCCATCACCATCTGTCAACAGTTCTGATTGGCCCAGGAATGAAACTTCCATGAAATCCTGGAAATGTAATGGTAAATATAACAGGAGGATCTTCCCCGGTTGTTTTTAGTTTAAAGTTAAAATGTGATTTAGAAAAATCAAGTTGGAAATGGCTGCTTTTCCTACGTCCGAATGAATATTTTACGAATACTGGAGAGATTTGACTTTGCAGAGTCATAACAAGAATGGCGTTTTAGTCGGAAGCCTACTGCCTGCTACGTAAATAGTCATTAAACTTCTCAAGAATTGCAAAATTTGTTTGTTAAATTGACCTTTTAGTTATGTGATATTCCACTAATGTAACAATAGATAGTAACAATTAATAAGTAGCTGGAAATGAGGTGTCTTCTGATGGCCGGCAGGTCCACCCGAATGACAACGTTTCATGGGTGGGTTTGGTTCCCTTCCTCTTCACGTTTGTTCTGAGATAAAATGATTTGCCCATTTCTATTCTGTTACTAAACCAGAAAGAAATGCCACAAGATTATCTTGGCACAGAACAAGAACAACATTTTTTCTCCAAAGCTGTCCGAGTCAATCCAACTTGTCTGCTTTGTACTATAAAATAAATTTACCATCTTCGAAAATCACCTCCCGACCACTGTTAGGCTCATTTACAACTTTTGTCAGACTGGCGGTGAAAGAAAATATATAGATCGATAGACAGGCAATAATGAGCCAAGCTGTAAATTACCATTGGCAAAGGAAATATGATCAAAAGTTTTCCTCAGCATAAAGTGCCTATATATTGTGGGTCAAAGAGGCTAAATTTGAAATGGCATAATTCTGGATTTACAGAAATTTGCAGAAATAGTAGATTACATTTGAAGCCAGAAGCTGCCTGTAGCAAACTTCAGACTAAGGATCTAATTTGCAGTTGATTCTGTTGTTTTCAGTGGAGTTTTATTGTAATTTGTTCCTGTGTCTATTAATTTTGCACAACGCTCATTGGCATTTTTACGGCGATTTACGCTTTAACGTTGTAAGCAGAAGGGCTCACCCAACATTTCAGTGAGTCATCTTTTTGAAGTGGCAGGGCATCTTGAGGTCACAAGACATTGTCGGTTCCTTCTCCGTATGGACTAGCTTTTTAATCCTGTGCATTCTGGGAATGTCCGGCTTACAGTGATGTCCAGAGATTTGTGTGACATGCAGAAGTGAGCTAAGTTTGTGCATGGACCCCGTCCCCCTATCTTGGGATGTGTATGGTTGTACATGGACACCCACCGTCTTGAGATGTGTATGGTTGTACATGGACCCCCACCGTCTTGAGATGTGTATGGTGGTACATGGACCCCCACTGTCTTTAGATGTGTATGGTTGTGTACATCGACCCCCACCGTCTTGAGATATGTATGGTTGTACATGGACCCTCCCCATTTCTTGAGATGTGTAAGGTTGTACATGGACCCCCACCGTCTTGAGATGTGTAAGCCTCACTTTTAAGAACATCTTTATGCCTCTCATTAGACTAACTGCAGCAAGGAGTGGTTTAGAGATTGCTCTTCTGTTTTTGGACATTCTGTTTGTGTTACACAGATGGTTAACTGCACGAAATTCTCCGGCTTTGTAATCTTAGGATTATCTTGCTACTAGTTGTGCACATTGGCGTTGCAAGTGTGTGATTTCAAGAGACTTGTCCAGTATCTTCCATCTGTGTGTCTGTGTCTAGAGCGCGTTTCATGCCGCTTTTGTGTGTAATGAAAACACGCTGAGATTAAAATGTGGACACTTGAAATGCT
The DNA here is from genome assembly GCA_038406195.1 of Haplosyllis anthogorgicola. NCBI lineage: Eukaryota > Metazoa > Annelida > Polychaeta > Phyllodocida > Syllidae > Haplosyllis > Haplosyllis anthogorgicola. The sequence continues at coordinate 3,951 of JBCAUI010521534.1, read as the reverse complement.
ACTGAAGTTGATTGGGTATGGGTTGAACTAGCTTGTAATGGAGGCCTTCATTTTTGTTATTCTTTGCTCTGCATAGTCCAATGTTGTTTATGCCTTGACCATAGCCTGTATGAATTATTCCCACTTAGATATAAACCTGACCTAAATGTAAAAATAGTTTCATCAAAAGTAATGAAACTTGAAAAATATTCTTGTACTGGTATCCAGACCTTAAACAGGTGAAATGGAACAACCTTCATAATATGAAGACTAGAATTCAGTTTGGAGCGGAGTTCTTGTAATGTCATCTGGCACGCAGCTCTGGCATCTGATAACATTTACCTGTGCTCAGACTGATTTAAACCGATTCCTGAGATTCGTTCCTCAGACGTAAAGTACAGCATGTTTGTCAGGCTGTTTAGTTGGGATGCAGAAACACATGTGCGTGACTGTTCGCATTTGAAAATGTGCTCGAAAGTTTTAATATTGCGTGTTCCTGTAAATGTCGTCACATCTCGCTGAACAGCTCACCACTGCGTGGGGAGTTCGAGACTGATGTGAGAAAAGGTCTCAGCTAGCCATGCTAACCAAGTTAGCAGGTGTCGCACTCAGAAGTAACTCAATACAACCCTGGCTTTAAAACCTAGGGGCAGAATCACTCGAAGTCCTAAAACAGGGATACCAGTGGCCCCACAAATGGTTGTGCACGGTTACCACCAAAATTTACAAAAACGTTTGCGATGAATGGTTGTTGTAGGAGTACACCAACAAGTACTTACCCAGAACCAGACTAAAGTTCGTCGTTCAACTGGTTTTTGACGAAAAAAGTCCAAATTATCAAAGCCTGGCCTTTACTCTATTATTGTTTTATAATGTGCAGAGAATAGTCAAAAATGTTTCTATGTGCAACTCCCTCCAACCCGATATTCCACTGTGCCAAATTTTCAAAATGGCTGTGGAGGTGGAAGAGGGGAGGGATTAAAAAAAAGCAAAATTACCCATGTACAGAAAAAAACCGGAGAAAACAAACATACGGAAAAGATCTGCAACCATCACATCTTTACCGTAGAAATTGGTTTTGAAGTTTCTTTAGAAGCTCACCTTTGTAGAAATCTGAATAGTAGCAGGTTGGAATTATTCACGAGAGAGGGGCCTGTTTAACATGTTTTGGCAGATTCCCCAAGAGATTTCGAAGTGCATCCACCCTCATGCTGCCGAGCAAAAAATCGCCGTTCTCCTTATCCTGCCATTTGGCACAAAAGTCGATTTTTCCTTAATGACCCTTGAATGCCAACTGTAACAATATTTTATGCAGCTACTTTCAGCTGTCCAAGCTGCCACTTGCAACAAAAGTTTCACTTTTTTATACATACTCCAAAAAATGTTGTTTTCTGGTTCTTTTTTAGCATCCAAATGGGTTATTTTTATTCATAAAAGTCATATCTAGAATGTGCTTCCATCTACTGTATTTTTTGTGTCTAAACACCCTCAAAAGTTTGGCAAATTTGCATCAAAATGTCACTATGCAAACATGCACAGAAGAGAACTGCATGTATGACCTACATACAGGTACTCATGTTCTGTGGGAAATTTATATTTTCCTTTTTGAAATGGAATACATTTCTCCAAGTGATCCAGAGGATAATGACTATGATGCTGATGAATTTTTATCATAGAGTACAAATGAACCTGAACAAATTTTTTGATTTTTTGCATGATCACATGGATAATGTTGAATACACAACACTTGATGTACCAAAGAAAGCCCACAAAAACTTGGTGAGTCAACATGCAGTTCATCTGCCACACAGCCAAGTCAACCGTGCACTTCAACAGCCTCTGGATCTACCATCGAGTCCCATGCATGGTGCAACTGAAAATATGGTTGATCCACCACCTATTCCACAAGTCAACCATGCAGTTGAAGTTCATGTCCCACAGAACCCACAAATTGATCCCATATCTCCCCCTTCTTCCCCTTCCAATAATTTCAATAGTGAATCTGAAAATGATTATAATTCCAATTTTGAAATTGATATACTGGATAATAATGATGACTTTGGGATACCTTTACAAAGACCACCTTCTTGATGCATGGTGAATTACAGCTGTGATGTGGAAAATTAACTTGATTACAAAATCAGATGGCAATGGATTGAATGAGATACTGGTCCTGTTATTGGCCCTTACAATGGATTTAGACAGTGTTTGGTGGATCCAGCCAAAAATAAACCCATGGATTTCTTCCTTGCACTATTTTATGAGAGAATGTTCACAACAATGCCTGAAATGACAAACCTGTATGCACATAACTGATTATAAGGTAAGTAACATAAAACAATGCATTTTTATTTAATTTCAACAACAAAAATTTCTTTATTTGTCTTTGACACATCTGAACAAGTACAATTTCACAGTAAATCATGGTCTTGGGGCTTGCATCTGCATGCCTTCTTCAAGTACATTGGCAACATCTTTGGAAATTACATCTCTATGAGATTCTAAAATAAACTTGTAATAGCACAAAATGCATGAGTCAAGTCAAGACACAGCTGAGCAATTCAACCACTGCCAATTTTACCAAAAACTCTCAACAACTGATTGTTCTTCTCACGGCTCAATTTTACATTAATTCTCTCCTCAACAATCCAAATTATGTCCACTATTTTTTGTTTGTGTGCCCAAATGTAGGCACATACAAGTGCAGAGTCTCTTCAAATTGGTACTGAAATTTGGTGAATGTTAGTATCACCACCTCCTTAATCAGTCCTGAAACTTTAGCCCAAACATCATTGGTGTACACTTTTCTTTCTGCTTGGGAAGATAACCACATTTCCTGGTCCAGCCCATAAAAGCTATCCAAGTGAGTTGGGTGGAATTTCAGCCTCACTTTGGCTGGCAGGGGATTTGGTGTGGGAGAAACAACTGCCTGCATGCCCACCCATCTTGCTGGTGACTGAAACAGAGCAGACATATTTTTAGTAAATGTACCTCAAAGCATGTTTATGTTTTCAACATGGCAAGTGTAAAAAAACATGATGATTTGCAGAACAGAGATCAGTCTACTAAACATGACAAACATGTTGATCTTTGAACAACCACATGTGTCCAAAAAGATGCTCATTTTGCAACAGTGCTAAAGCATTTGACAAATTTTTACTCATGACACAGTTTCCTTGTGTATGTAACTGATCCTGCATTAAATTATAAACACTTTTTACATTGATTTTAGTCATAGATAATCAAAAATTAGCTTACCACAGTAAATTCATGTGGCTTATTGCCAGTTTGGAAAAAAGGTGTTGACATGTTGCCTTCAAGTATTTCTTCTTCACTCTAAATGTCTGTTTGGATTTGTTGAAAAGTTGCAGTCAAATGTTCTTCACACATGTTTTAGGCTTTTTATATGTGCACTGCAAAATTTTATGAAAATGTAAAAATAATGAAACATCCAATGACCACATGGTTTTATACAAATGAAACTCATGATAGTAATGGGCTTAGTTTGGCAAAGCTCAATAGACAGATACTGGGAACATGGTGAAATAGTCAAAATGCCTTTTTTGGTAGTCACCAATCATGATATACTTTCCAAAGTATTTTGTCCAATTTACAAGTGGTTGACAATGCAAAAATTTACCACAAAATCACAGAGACTTTGATCCACTATTTAAAGTTAGACCAATGATAGATATGATGGATAGAACTTTTTTGCAATGTTACAGAAGTGAAGGGATGTAAGTTTTGATGACGGATGCTGTCCTTATAAGGGTAGGGTGAAATTTAGGTGCTACAACCCTAAAAAGCCTGCAAAATGGCATATGAAGCTGTTTGAGGTAACTGATTCTAAAACAGGGTACTGTTTGGGCTTCAAATGTTATGCTGGGAAGAAAAAGACTAGATGTGCAAATAATGCAGTCCTATTTGATAATAATTGCACAGAAACAACTAAAGTAGTGGTTGGGTTGATGG
>JBCAUI010521523.1:0-11866 GCA_038406195.1 Haplosyllis anthogorgicola | reverse complement strand
CAGGAATATTGCTTGCGTTCAACTTAAAACACATTGTGGTCAATGTGACCAGGTTCTAAATTATGTAAAATGGCTTTGCATGTTCATAATCAGTCCCAAATGCCTTAAATATTAATGCCAATTCGCGTTCAGTCCATATTTCATGCCAGATATTTATTTTATGCTGTCTGAAATAGTACAGTTTCAGCCAACTCATTGCTTTTACTCTTTGCAAATTCTCAGTTGTTTATGATTCGCATTATTTATTGTAGCACTGCCCATGCAAGCTGCTACCTCAGCTGTTATCAAATGTTTAAATAAATGTAATAGAAATGGCTTTAAGCTTTCGCTTGCTCTTTGCATTCACTCCGCTTCACCACCAATTGATGCTACTCGACAATATGAAGTCTCTATGATCAATGGTGTGCTCAGGGAGAGTGTGCACAGACGCCGACACTGATGACGACGACAGCAACAACGACAACAACGACGACGGACAAATCATGATTCTATAGGCTCTTTGGCATATAGCCAAATGAGCCAAAAATGAAAGCGTTGAATGTCTTTAAAACATATAGCCTTTTGCAGATGGGCCAGTTTATGATCATGCACCAGTTTTAAACCCTCTTTCTAAATGCAGCCACTGTTTTATGAGTCTTCGTCATATTGAAAGAAGCACAGGGGAATACGCTACAATCCACAACAATCACTAAAAATGAAAAACGGAACACCTTCACATATTGTCCCATACTAAGCCGCAATAAACTCATTTAAAAATATTCATTTTTTTTTACAGTATGCGATATATCAAATCAATCTTACTTTTGGTCAAATGTGACAAATTATATGGGCGTACCTCGACATTCAATTCCAGAATATCACAAGTGGTGTTCAATAAAGTTCCTAAGCTAGGCTTTGTGCGACCAAAATCTCCGTGAACAAACTCTTTGATGTATCTTTTGCTTCGTTATGGAATCAATAGTGAATTTCTGTTGCAAGGTTTAACCTCGCAAAAAGCATTTTAGGACAGGCGTCAAAAGTTAATTTCTGTTGGTTTTAAAATTACACAGCACAGAAATGAAATCTTTACGATTCATACACACAAATCACTAAGGTTGATACCCATTTAATGTGTGCACGTTATCGCTACATACAGTGTGTTGATACTTTGTAAAATAATTTAAAGGATACGTTCCTGCCTGAGTGGATAAGTGTAATGTCAGATGATGATCATCAATTACTTCTCCTTTCATGCTGTAAATAGATCTCTGTCTTGTTGCCAGTGGTCGCCTAGAGTAAACAATTAACAAATAACTTTCACCGAGTACAAATGCCAAACAGAATTCAGAGTGGTTGTGTTTCCAACCCCAATTTTATTAGCGATCGTTTCATAATACAAACATGGGAGTTTGAGAAAATAGTATATTATTACAAACCTGTGCAAAACACGAATGGGCGTCTTCTGATCTAAAACCAGTTCCTGAAATAAACATATACATTTCTTGTTATGCGTTGCAGTTTCACACTTTTTAGGACTTACGAATGTAACAAGCAACAAATATGTGTTAAAGTGGTAAAACTTGCAAAGAACAAGGCACTTTTTCCCTAATTTGCCTAATATTTGAGCAAAACATTTGAGCATTTGAACGTAGTAAATTTATATTATAATGAGATACCGTATTCGTCGCCAATTTTGCTTCTATCAATTCCTGTGTTACGACATCTTCCGTCCAGCATAGGGCACTGTATTTTTTTATCTTTTCAGTTTCACCCTCCTTCATCACGTTTGTTGCTTCTCTGTTCAGAGGCAAAAAAGGGTAAAAGAGACATTGAGAGGGCATAGTGTACTAACCAGCCTGGGTCATGTGGAAATTTCAACTGGACTTCTTCTCGGGTTCAAGTTCAATTTCAACCAACTATTCAAGGATATGGCCTGCAAGTGTGTAATTGGGATTGGCAAGATCAAAGACTGTAAAATGCCTTTTCCGACTGTGGTTTTTATAACAGTACAGCATAGTTCGAACACTGATTAATGAAACGAAGGAAAGTAACCCACCTGTCAACCACTTGCAGATGGCTGACTTTTATATCTTGAGTGCTGGTGTTTATTTCCTAAAATATGAATAACATTTTGAAATATGGCAATTTTCAAACCGAATCTCAATTTAAAAACCAACATTCTTTTTTGTTTTGTATGGTTACCCTGTAACAAGTTTTGAGCAAAGCTTCTACAGCACAAGATGAAATGTATACAACAGCACGAGAAAATTAAAACAATGTTGACCAATAATGACAAAATAATCAAATTACGAAGAACCGAAGAGTAGATGATGCGAGGGAACCGCCCATGGTGTAATCAGTAAGTCTACAGGGCAGAGTAAGTACATCAGCTGAATGTCAAGTGTCTCCAAATTCCAATATAAAACGGATTTGAATTTTTTTTGTAAAGTGGCTGATGTTAGAGTGCATAAAAGGGAGATTTTTTCAGAGCATAAATTTAATTAAGAACAGTTACTCTTCATTTTACTAGATTGATTACCTGTTGTAATTGTTGCATTATTTCCTTCGTTAGATTGACCTTGTGAGGATTAACAAATTCAACACAAAACGGCCTGCCTGCAAGAAAAAGAATACTTTTCATATTTTACTCGTATTTTTCTTATTTTCGTTACAACACTTTAAAGCCACAAGTATTCAGTCATTACAAAGCCACAAATATTCAGTCGTAATTATAATTTTTTGAACTTGTACTAAAAAAGTTCATACAACTGAGAATGTTTGAAGGTTTTCCCGAAGCATTTATGAATTCTGCGAAGTTACATCCATACCCACTCATTCACCCCATTCAACTTAATCTGGAAGGAATAAATCAATTCTGAGCATACTACTGACCATTTCCCAACATCTTGACATCCACATCTTCCCGTCCAGCTGCAGATAATTTGTACTCTAAAAATGATATATATTTTTTAAGATGTAGGTAAGTAAAATAATATCTGAGTCATATTATCAGTAGTTTTGAAATTGGATTTACCAATTCCTTACTCTCATCTGACTTGCTGAACAAATTCAATTGTTGGCTGAAATGGTACCTTTGGTTTTAATGTAATCACTCAGTTTATCACAGATAAGTTCTTCTATTGACGAATCCGCTTTTCTCTCTCCATTAATGATCCATGGTGTCTGTGGCAACATTCTTGAGTATTTATTGTATCGACCTTAAAGGAGTAAAAAGGATCTTTATGTTATTAGCAGCTTAAGAACTGAAAGCCACATAAAAAACAAGGATACAAATGGACAGACACATACACAGACATGACTCACTCAAAACATTACCTTCATGCATACATGGACAGTAATATTGTTATTTTGTTACAGGTACATCTTTATTGCATCAAGGTAGCAAAGTAATTGGGTTATGTGCAATGTCATAGGAATAAAAAAGTTTAAAGATATTCTAAAAACCCACTTTATAGTCGTCTACTTCAAACAAGCTGTTTTTAGCCTTTTACTTAGAATGTTACAAACGTGCTCAAGTACCTGCAACAAATATTGCATCATGGGTGCATGTTATCGCCTGTATACTACACATGTCCTCCAACTGTCTCGGTGGGCTTTGGTAATACCTACAAATTCGAAGATTTCCTGTCAAACTTACACTTAACAGTGTTCTTTCTTGAAAGTCATTACACAAACCAGAGATGGTAATTTAAAACCGTACTTTTGAAATCTGTTGTCAGAGACGTCACCAAGCACTTTCAGGACCGTCATTCTTGGAAAGAGTTCCCATCCATATTTGTTTTGCTTTCTTCTGACGAAGGTACCGGGAAACAGTTCAAATCTGCATGAAAATGAGTTCAGTTAAAGGTGGTTAAAATCTAAAATCCCATAAGATCGATAAAATTAAAACATAAAGCAATGCATAGTATATTACAAGAAATTGCACTCCTTCTCAATGTGTGGATGATTAAATGTCATTGAAATCTCAAATGGACTGTCAGCCTGAAAAAATATATTAAAGCACAGCAATGACTTAAATGTAATTCCAAATTATTTTAAAAAAATAAATTCTATTTATTAACGTACGACAAAAACACAAAGGAAACCAATGGAATGTTTAAATGCAATACTCACGTCTAATTTGAAAGTTCTAGCTGTAATAGGGTAATAGGAAAGTGGGTTACCTTTGCATGAGCGGCGGTGGCATTAAATCGGTTTGATAGATCTTCACTGTGCGCATACTTCCATACAACATTAATTGGACTGACAAACTCCTTCCCTCTTCCATAGAAAATGGACCTAAAGAAAAATTAGGTCAATTATAAAGCATTAAATTTTCGATCTTTAGGCATGTTTCAGTAAGTAAGTATTATTTATGAACCCAGGTCCATTACAATGACTTCGACAGAAATTCCCTGATATGAATTAATTCCATGTTAAGAATACTTACTTATATTTTTCTCTCAATTTGATAAATAGTGAATGCTGAAAGGAAAATGCAAAAATGAAATCATTCATGTACTAGAAATTGACCTTTCAAGTTTGAATAATTTTAACATTTATGTTTCTATAATTGTCACTGCACACCATCAATAGCTTGTTGCACATCCCATGACAAACGGATTGATAAGTTTATCATTATAAATTTACCTCTCGCAGGATTATGATTACTGGTGAAGAGATTGCCAAGGAAAAACTCGAAAATTCGTGGCCCTCATCGCGAACTGCCTTTTCAACCTGAAACAATACGATAAGTGGTTTAACACTGCATGAAATATACTTTATTGCAACGGAGAAATTCATATCCAGATTGAGAAAGGTTACATAAATGACTGACTTCACAAAGAGAAGTTCTTTATTTCTCTCACCTTGTCAAGAAATCCACTTGAGTTGTATGCTTGTTGCAAAAGTCCTAAACACGCAATGCACACCTTGTCATCTTGTAGTAATCGAGCAGTACAAGTCAACTTATCTGACGACTGTGAGCTCAAATGGCTGACAACCCATTCATTTAGAACCTGTAAGATTTGCACAATATTACACGGTAACTAATAAATTGGTATTTTCAATCTATAATGCATATATTTTTTTGGGATTTTGTTTTCAGAAATTTCTTGTTTCCAATATTAAAACGGTCTCAACTTCACAAATTTCACTGATATTGGGAATTTAAGTCAAATACCTAGTATCCATACATTGGAAATTGACGCTGAAATTTCATTTTATATGCTCTTTTTTAAATGAATTTCTTTCTTGTTTTTAGGTTGATCCCTAACTGATATTTACCTCAATAGGTTGCTGAAACACGCATGGTTGACCCTCTCCTAAAAATCTCAATATGCATCGTGTGCAACATTTCCACTCTGTCAAGTCAGAAACAACGTTGTCAAGCTCTTTATTGTCCTCAGTGAAGAGATCCAGCGGTAGATTTTCCGCCTGCATGTAAACATGTAGAAATAGACAGCAGTCAAAACAGCTTCATTCAGTAGGGGATCACCCTCAAATATAACGAATTTCATTAGACAAAATGAAATTCATTATGCATAATGAATTTCATTATATATAATGAATTTTTGTTTACATCTGACATGACCTTGTTTTGATTGGGCTATTCAGAAGGTGTGATTCCATGCTGTGATTGACCTTAAATTGTAAACATTCAATTGTAAACATCCAATCAAGAAAGGATCACAGCATGGACTCACACCTTCTGAATAGCCCCATCAACCATGCCAACATTGAACATTTTAAAGGAATAAAAGTCTCCAGTAACAAATACTCATTGGAAACAGACATTAACTAGGTGCTGTACAATAAATACATACTTTAAAGAAATTATTTGGCAATTCAAAGACATTTTAACTTCTTTTTTCTTTATGAAATTCATTACGTTTTATGAAATTCATTATATATGTCATGTGTGGGAAGTGCAAAATGCCATGGGCACCGAATATCTCTTGTGATGTGACTCCCTCACATCATCGGCTTCGCAAAAGGATGGACAGCCCCGTTTCTGCACTCCTACTTCGGAATGTGGATCTAGTCAGTTGCTCGGGATGTGCCCGCTAAACGATAAGAACAAATCGAGTCAGGAAGCAATGTGCTTCCCCTGGCAAAAAGATAACAAGAACAAGATGGGTATAGTTGAATGTCAGTGGGCCACAAGGGTCCTGGGACAGTGGCACACTAATGGCTAAAGGCTTAACCTTACTCGTCAAGAGCTTACAGGCAAAACCTTACGTTACAATGCTGCATATAGTTTTATACCCCCGGGGACGGCATCCACATGTGTGGGTGACGTCACCGGTGAGTGACGCAAGGATTCCATCGTGACGCACATCATGACGTAGGGGCTACGTCATGACGTCACTTACAACCATGCGCATGTGCCTGGCAGTTGCCATGCAAGAATCCTAAAAATAGCACAGATGATCGTCTGCCTGGACAGTCTATCTGGGGTTTGCGGTGCCGGCAGTCGCTATTGGGACAGGTTGCGGATCCCGCAACCTACCCAGTGCCAGCCGACGACACTGAATTTTGGTGGTATAGGGCCTTCAGCCATCAGCACATCACACTCTCCCCCAGGACCATTGGCTGCCCTCGGGCATGCTTTATTAACCTGAGAAAACATAGAATAATAGTGGTATACATGATTCGGTGACAACAGTAATAAAATACAATACATTAGATAACAATCTGATAAAATACTACACAAAGCATTAATACACGACAAAAGGAGTACAATAGCACACATCAAATTTACCATTAACACGCTACAATTACGAGATCACTAAAAGAGACTTGAGCATGATTCAGTTCTGTTCCCGGTGGTTGTTGTGATCGTTGTAATCCGGCCCGGACCACCTCTTTCATGCCACGCGCATGCGGCTGCGGGTAAGGGGTCCACAGGCTCCGGCTCGGTGCTCAAAGCTGCCTGGGTTCTTCCCTTGGGTAATCCATTGCGGAGTCTTGACTTCCCTGAAGCAGCTGGTCTTCTTCATCAGTGTCCAGGGGTGGCATCTCTGCATCCAGGTCACTACTCTCACCACCCTGTGGGGGCTCGTCCTGTTCCATGTCTTCCTGTGCAGCGGCGCCAGACTCTGAGGAAAGGCCGCCCGCGCAAGCACCCTCCGTGATCGCCTTCCACGTAATAGTAGGTGGTACTACGGCAAAGGGAGCTACTGTGAGTTCGTCCACAAAAGTTACCCTCCTAGGCTTTGGAAAGACAGGAATGTCCAGGGAAGCAACCCAGGTGAGTCAACCGGCTCTCCACTGCTTCAGTATCCCGGGATGAGGTGACCTAGTTGCAGTTGTGTAATAGCTTTCAGATTAGGCCTCAGTTCCAGGTAAGCAGGAGAGAAACCCTGCAGACCTGCCAATGGGTCGATGACAGAATCCTCCAGAAGCAAATCGTCTTCCTGCTCCAAGCCTTGGTCTTCATCAGTCTGCAATGTGGGGAGGTCAAGCAGGTTGGAGTTGAAAGGGTCCGGGACCAACTCCCTGGCCAGAGGAGGTGGTGGGGGAAGCTTGTGAACCCCCTTCTGTCTTGACGGCAGTGATTGTTGCGATGACTTGCTTGACCAATCCCCCACAAAACCCCAGTGCGCAGTGTGTGCAGCACGTTTGTTAGCCTCTTTTTCCACTGGAGGTGGAGAAGATATTCCTGGAGGCCTCTGCAGATTTTCTTGCAACATCACACCTCATCCTCTCCCTCGCTCGGGTCTACCAGCTCTGCTGTCACATCCAAAACCAATGTAAGACTTCGTGGTAATGCCCACTTCGTCATAAACAACTTTGCCAGCCCGATACATCTTGTCCACACACAGGGCTGTCTCCCTCCAAGTGGCACTCATCCCAATCAGGCACTTAAGGAAGTCCCCCATGCTGAGTATCCTTATGTAGGACATGGAGTTAATGTATTCCTTGACGATGGCTGGGGTGTCGCCGCATTAACCATCTGCCGTGTGGTAGAAGCACAGTGGATTTGTCTGTGTACAAGCATATAACAATGCTGCACCCAGTGTGTTCATCCTCATGATACCCTTCTCTCAGATGTCTATCGCTGACTTGAACCCTGGGTCCAGGAACTGGTGGCAGCGGAGTATGGGGGGCTCTGCTGGGCACACCATAACTGGATTGTCTATCCTGTAAATGTACTGCGCCATCTGTGTCATTCCCCATACAACGCGCAACCTTGCAGTGAGTTCGTTGGGTTTAGTAGTTATCCCATTGAGCTGCTTGCTCCATCCCGGTACTCTCTCATTCTTCCAGTCAATGTCCCAGAGCCAGTGAGTGAACCATCCCTCAGGGTGTTGATAGGGGTCTTTCATGGTCTTGAGAATCTCTGGCATGGTTCTCAAGTTCAATGGTCTAAGTCCGAAGGCATTTTTAGGGGCCCTGGTAGTGGCGGCGGGGACCCTTTCCTCATGGGCAGCCGTGGAGGGCCTGAATGTCGATCGGTTGTCACGTGTGGAGCGATTGTGCTCCTTCATGCCCACCGAAATGCTTTGGCTCTCCTGGTGCCTTCATGAGGAGGGATGACTCCTCAAGTGATTCATCTCTGCCTGTCAGTTTACATCATCGGTTTTCTTCTTTTCTCCTGCAAGCTCAGCAAGCTTAGCATTGGCTATCTCTAACTCTCGGGCAAGTCTCCTCTCTTGACCGCCTCTCTTTCCACATTTACGTCCACTCTTGGGGAATTCAGGGGTAGTCGTGCTGACGTCTTCCTGCACCTGTGGCTCAACGGCGGCTTAAGCGGTAGCCTGGGCGGCTGTGGCACTGCTTGATGTGGACTTCTTGGCAATGACTATCCTCACGTCCTTATAGGTTCCTTATCACCCTTGCAGTCTGGTGGCAACAGTCTGTGGAGACATGGGCAGGATCCGAGGCTTCACCCTGAAGCGCTGCAGGAGGCTAGGTTGTTTCGGAGTACCTGGTCCCGAACCGCCACTACCACCACTGAGGTATTTCTCATATTGCGGGCCCTGATGACCCAGTTGAGCCACTTCTGCAGCCCACACTTGTAACTTTCCATGAAGAGCCTCATCACACTCATCAGCTCCCTCCAAGTGTTCCTCAGTGGCAAAGGCGTCCATGGTTCCTGCATGTCCCACGCCTTCATAAACTTTGAGTACAAAGGTGTACACTATTTCAATGGCCACGTTGCTGTCAAAGTCTCTGGGGTCAAGGTCCAGCCACTGGTCCCACAAGTTCTCTAACTGTGATTCCGTCCCCTGCCTGAGTTCTGCCCGTGCCATGTACAACTCTTCCCAATAGCGGTCCGCCTCATATTGTTGCGGACAGCGCTGCTGGCATCGTCATCCACGGGCAGTGTCCACTTGGTTAAGGCATCTTGGGCTACTTCCGCTGCGCTTTTGATCAACATTTACTGCAAGCAATCTTGCAACAGGAGTAGCTGTTCATTGGAAGAGGCATAGCAGGCATGCTGTGTAACCATCTCAGCAATTAAGCGGCAGCGCGGCCGTCATGCTTCGGGGTAAGACCCCCTTCCAGCACGCCAGACTGCAGCCGGGGCTTGGTTGCTGGGTGGTTAGCACTCTCTATCAATTAAAGAAGACACGGCAGCTCGCTGTCCATGTTCGGTGGGTTCGGAGCCGGTGATATCTTAAGCAGGTTCCGGCACAGAATTTTGCTTAACAATGTTGTCTCTCTGGAGGTCAATGACGAATGAAAGGCCATTTTCCCACAGTCGGCCTTTTATTGCAGGAATGATGTCAGGATCACATGACAGGGGATTCCCACTCGCACATGCTCTGAGGCACTCACATGCGCAGACCGGGGGATATCCCCAGTTTTCCCAACAATTTTCTGCGTGATCAGTGAAGCGTCATTTAGACTTCAGATGTCAAAGAGGCAACAGCTATGTCTGAAAAGGTCAGTACTCCACATCTCCCCACATACCGACCCCGCTGCACCCTGCTGCACACTCTGAAGGGGCAACCTGCACCGTGGACACTGGTGTGTCTGCAGCAGGACCCGCAGCAGGTGCACAGGCCACGGCTGGGTGTCTTTCATGGTTTTCCTTTTCGTCTTTCATATTTCCAATATCTTGACCGCTTCTTCAGATCCCGAAGTCAGTGGGTTGCCAGCAATGTCCCCCAGGTTACTAAACTCTACCCTCTTTTTATTCCAGGATGACAACAACACTCCAGAAGGAGGTGGCAACCAAGAAGGTGAACAAGAGGGCAACACCGGTGGTGACAGCGGCTTGGCAGGGGATGCACCCACAGCTCCAAGTGTGAATGCTCCCGCGGCTGCCCCAAACACCACCCGCCACATGCCCGGGACTGTTGTCCATGCTGAACTCCCCAGAGGGGCCCTTGCGGTCAGTCTGGAGGCTGCGTTCGACCCCCCTGTGGGGGAACAGCATCAGCTACCACCATGGGAAAAACACAGCATAGGCTGAAACAAGAAACAGACCGAGCACCCCGAGCGTGAGTTCAGGGACAACCTGAGTCTCCTCCAAGACGAGACCATACAATACTGGGGTACCACTGACATCCTAGACTATGTTCCCATGATCATGATGGAGGCACAATATCAACACGTATGCACGAACCAATGGGCTGCGGCATGTTTGGATCCTACATTCAGAAAGACAAGACCACACTGCCCCATTCACGCACCCCCTATGGGACTCTTATTGACAACAGCTGCAGCTGACCCTGATGTCTCTGGTGACAGGGAGAGACTTATCTGTATGACGCAGGTCCTCAGACACTGGCATCAGTCTGTGCACCCCATCCAGGATGCAATCTCGTCGCTCATCACTGAAGCTCCAGTGCTTGCTTATGAGGCTGCTTGCTTCGCCTTCATCGATTCCCACACTAGGGCAGGTCTCTGGGCACAGGACCTGATGACTGGAGACCTCCAAGTACTTTATGCTTATTTTGTGGACAATACCGGCCTGCCGCAAACAGCTCCATTGCGAGGCCCAATGTCATGTCTCAGAGTCCATCGGCTCATGGAGACTAGAGATGGGAAGATTGTCATCCCCTACAATGCTGATGAACAGACAGAAGACTTCAAGCCTACTGTTGCGAACACAATCTACCTCCATGTTATGGAAGACAGACCACTCGGTGTATGTCCCACCAGAGCGACCTCAAGATGACCATCTGGGCAAGGATGGGCACTTGATCTTCACAGTCAAGATCAGACCCGGGGGTCCTGCATCCCATGTAGTACCTGTCCATCCTCTGGGCAGTGGTGATGTTGCTTTTGGCACAGGGCTAATTAACTGCCTCAGCCTCTCTAGTGTACGCAGCAATGCTCCTGTTGACAGAGGCAATGCACATGACAGCGAGAAGCAGTGCCGACCCTTCACTGTGAACTTGACTCTTATGGATGAACTGGTTACCTTCCAGAACCAATGGGTATGCTATCACGAGATGTGGGCCAAGTTAACTACCTCAGAAAGTGCGCCAGGCTATGGTGAACAGCGAGGTCAAGAGGAAGATCAAGGAGGCTTGGCACACCTTGAGAAAGATATAGTCGGGCAAGACTCCCTCCAAACATGGGAATCGCATGACAGACATGGCCTGCATAGTTCATGACACGAAAGCCACCGTGGCCACGCTCCAACTCAAAAATCTCGAGGAGGCTGAGAAGACCATCCCAAAACAGTTGCACAATGCACAGGTCAACTTTGCTCACAACCATAGCAATGCCATCCAACAACTCGTACGAGAAGCAGACTTCCACAGCTTCGGTGTGATGGAATCAGAGTTCCATGCGGTCGGGGTGCGTTACAACCCTCGGGATCACATTGTCCTTGGTGGAGACCTGGTATCCTCAGAGTACGTCGGCAGAGCCCTAGGAGAGGACTCCCTGCGTGGCTGCTTGTACAGGCCTCACAAGCCCAGCG
>JBCAUI010521512.1:0-11867 GCA_038406195.1 Haplosyllis anthogorgicola | reverse complement strand
GCAATAAAAAGTGTCAAAATTTTTAGTGTTGTCTGCTAATATCATGTTATGATGTTTGAGACAAGTAAATGGGGCCAAGGCCAAAATATAAGTCAAGGTCATTTGAAGGTCAAGGTAATTTGAAGGTCAAATTTCTAGATATTTTTAATTTTTTCATGTTTTAATAACTATTTGCATTTTAATTACTATTTGCGTTTTAATGACTATTTGCAAGGCGGGCGGTTCGGCCTTTGATTGGAGGGCATTCTTGTTATTTAATAGTTTGGATTGCATTGTCCGGGTACATAATTACTCAGCTGTTAAGTAGAAAATGCACACCATTTCTTGTAAAAAAGTTGCAATTACTACAAAACTATATGTACTTCATGAAGCGAATGTAGTTCATGTGGATGTCACAATAAAAACTTCTTAATAGAGATATTAAACCTTCCGTACCTTTCTTCCATCACGAGAAATTCTGTTCTAAAATTTGGTACATGTACATGTCATCTAAAGCCTATATCTTGCGATTTTTTTTGCATTTACTTTAATAGTGAAATCTGACGATATGCTTCCCTTCATGGTAGATACTCCAAATTATCAAATGGCTAAAGCGTGCGTGAAATTCCTCAGTGCATGCGGGTCGAATAATTACTCACAATGCTCTTTAGTAAATGTGCTCCATCGCTATTGCACTGACTAGTTGGCATCTCTGCTACAGTACCACATACCGTATTTATTCGAATAGAAGCTATTTGACGGGGTGCCTCTTTTTAAAACATAAAGAGACTAAATATCATTGATTCTACACATAAAGAGGACTTAGATTATGAACCAATGAGTCCAGGACATTAAACATTCCGATATTTCTGTCATATTGATGGCATGTAAAAAATGCAACAGTCAATAAATATCCAAGTTTGAAAATATATTTAGTTGGTTCCTTCCAAAAAAAGGTGGTACTTCTATTTGAGAGGGTGCTTCAATTCGAATAAGTACGGAATATGCAGAAGTAAAATGTTCTGACCGCATAAAGTGGATTATGATTTACCTTCAGTTAGAAGACCCCGTGTTTCTGGTATATTTGGAATATATGCAGATGGAGGCGTATCAAAGGTTGCTCCATTGTCGATTGCTTCGCTGCGATTAAGTTCCAATTCCACTTGATTAACGAGGTCATCAGTTGCGGTGTCGAATTCATCACCACTACTCATCATTATGCCTCACCTAAAATAAAATATAAGAATTAGACTAAACTTATCTTATTGAGAATTATAAGCTCCTTCCTTAATACTGTTATTTTGTAAATTTTCAGTTTCTTTCCAGTTTTTTTGCACTCTAGTAAATAAGACACCGATAATGATTCTATGCCAGCTTATTTATTTCAAGTTTACATTAACAAAAGCAGAAGGGTAAGCAGAATGCAGGCATTTCTTATTTTCTTTTCAAAGTCGGTATGTAAAGTAAAGATCTTGGCGACATTTTCATAGAGATCGTAAATGTCTCGACGGCATGGCTATCTAGTAATGTAACTTCAAGATGTTATCTCACATATTTCAAAAACAGTGGAAATTTCCAAATGTCAGCACGGTTTGTCGTACTTTGTACAATAATTTAATGTCGATGTAAAAGATACATAGCAGCTCTTCAAATAAGAAGTGCTTTATGTGCAGCTTGTGTTTCCAAAGTGGGCTATTTACCCGTCAACAAGTTCATGAAAGATGAATGACATCAACGAGTGTAGGGTATACACTCTAGAAAATTAAAATTCGGATCTTGTCTCTTCTTCCAGAAGAAAAATACCGATAAGCTGAAGTATCGACGCTAGCGAAATATATTTTTAATTAATAGGATACGAGAAGATTGGTTAACGTAATGTACGCATGCAGGCTTGTGGTCTTGTCATAACCAGTGAGGTATCAACCCATATATAATGAAATTCATTAACTGTAATGAATTTCATTACATATGAATTTGTGTTTACAACTGACATGACCTTGTTTTGATTGGGCTATTCAGAAGGTATGATTCCATACTGTGGCTAACCTTAAATTGTAAACATCCCATCAGGAAAGGAATATGTTTTAAATTTGGGTACTCCCTTACTGCCAGTAACAAGTACAAATTGGAAATACCAATGCATTTTAAAGACTTTTGATGGTAACATTTAATTCTATATGTCAGGGGTTTTTTTAATTTAAAATTCATTATATAGACTAGTCGATAATGAAATTCATTACAGTATATTTCTATTTGAGGGTGATCCCTTACTGATAACATGAAAGGCAATTTTTCAGGCGACTTCATGCAAAATTACAAGCATTCTTGTAAAAGGACGACATTGAGTTTACATTATTTAACTGTATTGGCAATTGACCTTTACATTCTGATCACTTTAACGAGTTTATGAAGTCATATGAAGGATGTATTAAATAAAATTACTTTTCGTTTCCCTCAAAACACATCACCACCGGAAGTTTTATTGGATGTTGTCGTGGAAAATGTTAAAGCTAAAGGCATCAACTAAAATATACCTTACAATATTATTTTCCCGCCTTAATATTCAAATCATTGATTTTCCTTTGTTTGGAGTTCAACAGCTGGAGCGATATGTTTAAAATTTGGATAAAAAGAAGAGTAATATATTTAAATCTTCTAATATTTAAGATAGAAATAGCCCGTAATTTTGGATTTGTGAAAAAGAAAGAAAAACCAAAAGACCACAACAAGTAGAAAACTCGTACTGATCGTACTGATTTCAAAATTAAAAGAATTTCAAGTTAAATTACACTCAATGTTTCTTTTGTCATTTGTTGTCTAATATGGTAAAGTATTTATTAATACTCAAGCTATGTTATAAGGTTTGCCACATAATCCATAAACTTAAAATGAAGCTATGTATGTGGTACCCCTACTGTTTACGAAGATTCAGACCCGGGGGGTAAATCTGCAAAAACTGCATGTAAAATGAAAAAAATTCCTGCTGTAGAGGGGCGGGGGACACGCGCCTCCCGTGCAGCCCCTGGATCCACCAATGCTATTTCTAATTTTAGGTGAGTTGTAATCTCACAAACTTTCAATTTTAAAGAAATTACGGTGATTTTACGATAAAAAGTAATAAAATTGAATTGTTCCGATACATGTATTAAACAGCAGGATCGAGGAACTTTATTCTTTATTTGTACATGTGTACTTTTTCGTGTACCCGTTCTTACTTCTTTTCTGTTAATCAGCTAATAAATAATCTGTTTATAAATCATTTCAATAAAGAATTTACGTAATAATATTTCGAACAACCGAATGACGTGCGATTTGTCGGCTTTCCTTTCATAATTAGTTCGAGTAGACTAAATGAAGACCCGATTTTTCGCAATTTATCAGATATATGCATCTGCGATATCATCAAAGAGACAACTGTTTCAGACGTTATCTCTTGGCATTACGTGAGAAGTTAAATGACAACACCTTAAGTTGTAATGTCGTTTTCTTTTATTAATACTTATGAAATGTGCATCAATAATGTACTTTACAAAATACTTGAACAAGTCAAAAATGGAACGAAAGAATACTTGTAACTATTCTTATTACACATAAATAAAAACCAATAGCACCTGCCATCTAACTGTAATGGCCTTAGTAAATATTCTACTTTCAGCAAGTTTTTCTATTCTTTTCATTGAATATCAGCAAGTTTTTATTTGTACTTACTACAAAATATTTATGAGTTAACTTTATTAATTTAGGCTAAATGAAATAAACTGTTGCTTACTTGGCTGCAAATAGTTGTCGGTGACGAGGAAATTCAATGTACAAAATATAACAATGAAATACATGTACACACAATCAAAACCTTATATATTTACTATTGGACAAAATGTTTCCAACTGCTAAACATAAAATGAAATGCAGCATCTGAGTATGGAGATTCAAGAGAAATTTCTATGATTGCTATTAATTATGTACACGATTTTTTGCAAAATTTTCCCTGAATTTTGAGAAATGGCCTTTCGGTAATGAAATGTAAAAAAGTAAAAAGGTCTTTCAGTAATCGGTAAACATCACTAGAATAAACTTGAGTAAACTAAAACGAAATTTGGTTAATTAGACTAATCCAAAATGTGGGGAAATTTATCACTTTTCGAAATAATAATCATTGCAACAATAAGCCTATCACAGTGTATTTGACAGGCAAGCCTTGACAGTTGGTTCCTACCATCCATTACTAAAATGATATACTGTTACGTAAGGTAGATGATGCTCGAATGAGAACTAAATATGTATACTTTATTTGTATATCACTTGTAACGTATATATTTACATTGTTATTCAAAATTTACCAATAACAAAATCTCAACTTGATTGCCATTGCCTCAGTATCCACATCTTTTAATTTTTAATTTTTATTTTTAACTTAATGGCACATTGTAATGGTGGCAACTGATTGCTGATTTGATTGACAAACATGAAGTAAACCTAATAGAAAAAGGCCCAGAAGAATATGGCAACTGTCATCAAAGCAACCGCGTTGATGTTGCACATACGTTTCCAGAAAGGTACTTCGTACAAAGAAGTATGCTTAGCTTCCATAGCTTCAAGTTGTTCCTGATTGTAAGTAGAAAACAAACAAAATATGTACAAAGAAATTATCATAAAAGTTATTTTGTGGAGATACAACAACAGTTCACGCTCCAAGTGCACATAGAGATTTTAAGCTGGTCGATTATGTGTAGTTTCTGAAAAGTACATACATGTATTTAGATAATTTTTACCTATTAGGTAAAGTTCAGTCAAATGTAGGATCTCGGAAGCATTGTAATTATACCCTTACAAATGTATTCATTATATGTGATCAGTGACAATAACTTACGGGAGTGAGTTCCGGTTCCGTTCGCCTTTCAATTCCACAAATCCAGAACCCAATTCTTTTCCAGAGAGGCATTTTAGGTTCAGGTGCTACATTTAATGTAATAAATTCTCCATTATAAATAAAATATAACAACAGGAACATTTCAAGTTTTTATATGCCAAAATCATAATTTAATTTAAGCAAATAATAATGAAATCAAAACCTATTCGTCTAGATTATGTTGTTCTGTCGCACATTGCTAAACATATAAAGCCAGGCAGCTGTGGATAGAGGTTTTGTTACGGCTGTAATGGAATGCTACTTACATGGCTGAACTATAGTTACTTGACTCACATCCAGACCAGTTGTACTGGACTGCACTGTGCTGGATCCGGTTTCATTTAACTCTGCGGCATAATTAACCTGAAAGAATATTGCAACAATTGATATAAGTATCCATATTAAGAGATATTGCAGTTGTATTGATAATGGAGTGCCTTCAACGGATGTTACGGCATACTGGGTAAAAAAGTGACTGTCCTCTGACATACCTGTCCATCGATAGGTTTCTTTCTCGGGATAGCTTCATCTCCGCCGTCGATATCAACTCGCGGTTCTTCACTAAATCTGCTCCAGAATGTTAATCTCGGTAACTGAAAACAAATCCAGTGAACAAAGAATTAATTAATTACATGTACTTGTATATTGAAGTGACAATTTGTTAGTGATGATTTTGTATGTCAGGAAAAGATAATTACTCAAACTAATACTTAAAATATCTTGCTGGAAGCCTTTCTGGAACATTGCTAAAGCCACTGAACATGGCACGTGATCACACAGAATTCTCATAGCTTATTTGAACAGCTTACTTGGCATGCATATAATTTTTTTTTCAAAACATAATAACTAAAAAGAACAGAGTTCTGTGTTGCTTAAATTCTAACGCAAATCCTAGTTTCCGCATGCATGGTAACACTATTTGAATGTTCTGTAATCTCTCACAGACAAGAAAATTCACATCACAAATGTCGCTTTGACTACATTTCTCGGGCGTTGATTAATTCAAGCTCTGTGCATAACACAAAGAAATTTCACTTTGTAATGTACCTCAAACTTCTCCTCTTGTTTGAGCTGAACACAAGTGTATGAATATTTTCTCTGATTGCATAATAGACAATTTGTAAAAGTGTACTTTGTATTATTCCAGGAAATTACATGTAATTTGTATTGCCTCAGTAAAAATAAAACTTACAAAATCCTCAATACAAAGGAGCTGCCGTTGGTGCCGCTAAGAATAATTGCTAAAACAGCGATCATTCTAAACAGCAACTTGTGACAAATAGTCTGTTATCAATACAATGATAAATAATAATCCCATCAATTTTTAAAGAATAGATCTTGACATTGTTTTTTCATGTGAATCCAAGTGCAGAATGTATGAAATCATTCTTTTTTTCAAACAGCCTCAAATTTACAGTGTTTCGTCGACGAATCAATTTGTTGTTCTATCTTTGTTTTCTTTCGAAGATTATTGTTTTATATTAAAAATATATTTATTGTCTTTTTACTTACATGTTCATCGTCAATAGGTTTGGTGAGTAGTGATATGATGACGGTGGCTACAATGACAATAGCAAACAATATACAGCCGAAATGAAGGTAGTGGACGTCCTTGATTATAGCTGGGCGATTATCTTCGTCCTCTTGTCCACATGGTGGAACCGTGTATGAGTATTCCCAGATGAAACGGATCAGTCCTACAACCAGACCTATCATCAGACCCCAGAAGGCACCCTACAAGAACAATAAGGTAAACAAACGTGTCATCGAGATATGTACACATAGATTTGGAGCCTCAAAGAGGGCAAAAATCGGCTTCAGACAGGTAAGGAGTAGGAGATGAGGTTACGGGAAGTAACGAATTGATAGGGAATTGACTAGTAAGTACTGCATGCAGGTTAGGTTGTGTAAGCATAGAAGGTGGGGAGGGGGATCAAGGTGGTATGGAAAACAATCCATTAATCATTCGTTTGAAATACTTACTTGTTCATTTGTTCTCTTCCATCCAACAGCTAATATGTAAATGGCGCACACGGGAGGAGCGAGATAACTGGTGATAGACTGAATGTAGTGGAACAGTTCCGAGAAGTTCTGCACAATAGGGATCCATACAATGCCTATAACCACCATGAAGACGACGAACAGTCTAAAATGTAAACATATTATTATTATTATTATTATTATTATTATTATTATTATTATTATTATTATTATTATTATTATTATTATTATTATTACATCTAAAATAATGGACAAATTATATGTAAAAAGTTGGGTATTGACAGCCGAAGTGTCCTGAGATTTAACAAAAACTTAATTATTCTTAAGAAACAACGCAGGTTTCGGATCAAGTGGTTTTACTGGATCGCATTTTGTTTGCGAACTATCATAGAATGACATCTTGTTCCTTTTCACAGGAGAATAATTGGTACAACTTACCTGCCAACAACAAGCAGTTCCATTTCACCAGCATTCTTTCGGATTCTTCTCCAGATATCCATTGTGAAAATGGTGGAACTGGAGTTGAATATGGATGTCAGTGAAGACATAAGCGCTGCCATCATTACGGCCAACATGATACCCCTCAAACCTGGATTTATTAAATTTAAACTGATTAATCTAATAGTATTAAATTTTAAAATATCAACTGAATTGTCTTAATTTCAATCGACGTGGAGGGCATCTGATCTACTCAAACTTATAGTTTCCGTTGTTCATTTCAGGAACAATGGAAAATGGTGTTACTCTCACAGTGTCAAAAACTGTTGATCTCACACAGGGTGAAAAACTATTGTTCTCAAACTGCACTAGATTTCATTCTCTGCGCATGGTGAAATATTATAACTTATATTTGTTTATGTTTGTCTTACCTGTGGGCATGAGCTCCAGTACCAACATTGGATAAGCAATGTTCGTGCATCCACTTTCTATATGACAGACTTTATCACACTCCTCTGGATCTGCACAGCCTACTGTGTCTGTAATATACGGATGTCTGAATTGAGGTGGTTACACAAAGGGAATTGTTATCAAGATTTGTCACATTGATTAATCGTTTAGTTGTAACAAGTAATTGTAGTGATGCGAGACGTAAATTGCGCGCAAGAACATACTTGGGAATAGAATCCTAGCTACCATTCCTGGGAATACAAGGAGCCACATTGGTAAGATCTTCAGGTAACCGGCCATGATGGTGCCTGCCTTGGCGTGCGAGAGATTCTTTGCTGCCAGAGCTCTTTGTACAATAACCTGATGAAAGTACGGATAACGTTAGAATAACGGATTGGATTGATTCATGAAATTGACTAAAGGTCCTACACGTATAATGTCTGCCACGAAGCTGGTTGTCTAAACTGTTTTACAATTGAACATTACACTTGTGGTGTGCAAATACTGTATTAATACTAACCAAAATAAATAAATAAACGATAGAAATTAACAAAAATAAACCTGGTCTGAACACCAATACCAAACAGAAGATATAGTTAAACCAAAGATCACCCCCGTCCAAGGGTAGTCAGGATCGTCAATATCACGGAATAGATGCAACGAATTTTCAGGCGGATAGCCACAGTGAGTGTCTGGGTCATTGAAGGTTGTATTTGGAACAGCTCTCATGTAATTATAAGTTAGGTATTCGTAACCACCCACTCGAACGAAACCTGGTTAGTACGTTAGTAAAATAAAAAAGGGTAAGAAATAGCATGCAGTAGTTAAGTGTAAGAAATTAATGTAAGTAACTGAAAGACAGAGGCGAAGAAGAAAGCGCACATTTCAAATTTTTCAAACTTGCTTTGCAACTCTGGCAATCAAAATTAAAATTTATCTTAATTCCTCACTGCCTTGTGGTCATAAAGCTGCTGATAATGGTTTTCCAAATCCAGAGCAGAAGACCTATAAAATTAACGTAAATATTTTAAAATAACTGAAAAAGTGACTGAATTCTTCACATGGAATCGTGCTTTGCGTGGATTTGTATCTCAATGTGCTGTCACTGATTTGCCGTGCGTCTTATTGGGGGGGGGGGGGAAGGTCGTCTTCAAGTTGCGTTGAAAATTTTGTGCTGTGAAAATGAGCCTTTTATCATTGATTTTGAAAATGTGTAAATAAGCAATAATCAGATTTTCGGATTGTCCCATAGCTTTGCAAGCGAGGAATAAACATACTGCACAAAATGTGATGGTGAATTCGCCTGAAGAAAACAATTAAAAAACATCTGAAATTTGATCATTAAGCCTTACAAACAAACATACAATTTCCTTCCAAAAAGAAACATTTCAGCAGTGCTGCATGCTTGATCGCACCTGATCACTGCACCAGTACCAGATGCCAGATATGGTCAAACCAAACACAACTCCTGTCCAAGGGTACTGAGCATCTGAAATGTCTCGTATCAGATGGAATGCTGCATCTGTAGGCTTGCCACAGCGCGTGTCATTGTTGTAAACTGTATGACCATTGTCATAATGTACTTTGTGGGACTCCGGTAGAGCTAATGGATACTTCTCTACAATACCAGCGTAGCCTCCAACCCGAATAAAGGCTGAAAGACAAGGTTGTAGAAACTTTAGAGCTAACACATTCAGAGCATCTTCTTAGTAATCTTATTCATTCTTTGCCTTGGTATTTGGATTAGAGGTAATGGCAGCCGGTGGCGTGATCTAAGTAGTAACTCCGCTATCTGAAAGTTGACAGTTCATCGTTACTTCAAAAAAATAGATGAATTCATAGAAGATAGAAGATATGCAAACACGAGACAAAGATACAGAGAGACTGCATTGTAGGCTGTTACTACCACATGTGACCTAATCCGGGTAATATGTTAAAACGGCAGAAATAGTAAAGTTGGATGAATTGCGAATATTTAAGTTTCAAATAAGCCGCTAGTGACTCCAACAGTGGGAAAAGAATTTTGAATTATTACCCAGATCTTAGCCTATTTTATATCTACAAAGTATGTTAGTTTACGCCAAGTAGCAAACACGAACGAAGAAGCGTTAAAGCAACCAGCCCGGCGATCTTGGTCTTCAGAAGCGATGACAGCTGTATACAATCAGTTGGTGAGAGGAGATGCAAAAGAAGAAAACTTTGAAGTTTAAGTGAAACAAACTTATATATCTAACCTGGTCTGAACACCAATACCATATTGATGATATGGTGAGACCGAATGTGATACCAGTCCATGGTAAACTGCCATCATCAGCCGGTCTTAAGAGGTGCATGGCATTGTCCGGGGCTATGCCGCAGTCGGTATAGTTGTAAGGAATCTCTGGATGGTTCATATGGTATCTTGTTGTATTTGGCATTGCGTTAAAGTACTTCCTGACAAGTTCTTGGTATCCGCCCACTTCGATGAAACCTGCAGGATTTTCAAAGGAGTTTCTACGCTTAACAAACTAGGTTTACATACTATTTTAAATTTTGAATGCGACTTGATTATATCATTCTTTTAAATCAATACTTAATGTTTAATATTGATGAGAACAATGCTTTAATATAAATTATTGCTAACTAATAATTTGTCTAAAATCTGTGCTCCACATCTGCTCAAACTACACACGTAAAAACATTTGGATATTGCTCTCAAAGAAAATTGTTATTTAACGAAGACGACCAATTAATATGGATAATCTTATATATTTTTGCAATAAGAATGTACTTTTACAATAAGAATGTACTTACTGAGTATCATAAGAATTGTAGCACCCACCAACATAACAACTGTTTGTACAAAATCTGTCCAGATTACAGCAGTAAGTCCACCTAAAATACAATGGAACTGTGTTAGAAGCGTATCTCAATCATTACGAACCTACACGATAGCCATGTCCGTCAGATGCTGCCAGTTCGATGTAGCGGCCGACAAAAGAACTAATGTTAGTTGCGTTGATTTTATGGATAAATCAAGGGATAAAAGGTGACGATGCAAACAATGTATTGAATAGGTTTGAGTGTAAGGAAAGCTGCTTTTATCACAATAATAATGGTTTGTGGGTGAAGGCTAGGAAGTCAGTTATTTACCTGTGATTGTGAATAAAGCAGCAATACCAAGCAATAAAACTATAGAAGCGTAAAGATCCCACTTCAAGGACTGTTCAATAAATACGGCTCCCGCGTACAAATCGGCCTGCAACAAGGTTTACATATGAAAATCATCAATGTGAAATAATAGCAATTCATGCCATTCTGTTTTTATTTCGAGTAAAAGACACAGCATGAATTTTTATTGTTCGCAAAATGGAACATATTAGCGTGTTTATGTTAACATGATGCGCTGACTTCGATTCTCAAATATTTTAATTATTTAATGTAGACCTATTTCACGAAAATACTTACAGCAACTTTTGTGAAAATAGATAATAGCAACGCCAATACGGAGAGGTAGACCCGGATCCTTTGGCCGCCAAATCGTTTCCGTAAATACTCCGGCATGGTGAATACCTAAAGGTAAAAATGCAATGATGGTAACTTCGGTCTATCTTACCTGCATACTTTGTAAATTATATAAGCGGTTTAAATAAATTAGGATTCAAGACTACATGCATCAAGTTGTATTTGCTCCTGGTATTATTGGATTATTGACACTTTTAGTGTTCTTAACACGAAACAAAAGTTTTCTTTTGAAGATAAAAAAAATGTATTTACCCCAGCAGCTATATACACCGGTACAAACACCCATCCTAATAGTAACAATATGAATATTGCCTGGAAAGGTAAAACATGCCAACAATGAGATTTTACATTGGTACATATATTTTAACTAGCAAACCATCTGTTTTTCTATCTATTTCTTCAATATAATTGGTTATGAAATATTCACTTGAATCATTCAGAAAACCTTTATTGCGCGATACTTTCTATTATTATTATTACTTATTGTTCTAATGGTATTTTATACTATGTGGTGTTGGTTAGTACTTCTCCTTTTCTTATGTTGTGTTTAGTCTCAGGAACGTCACTAGATGGCGAAACGGTGCTCTTA
>JBCAUI010521501.1:0-11867 GCA_038406195.1 Haplosyllis anthogorgicola | reverse complement strand
GTGCTGCCTCTGGTGGAACTCTGCCTGCAGTCTACGCACTCTGGCGGATACTCTAACCGAAGTCTGTCCGTTGACAAATTTTATAAGTAAAAATATAAAAATATTAAACTGAAACAAAAGATAAAAAAACTTTTTTCGGGAAATTCTATTTAACAGAAATAAATAAATAAATTTTCATTAAAGAGATGGCTAATTCCAGCCCTTAGTATCGTGAATAAGGACATTTTGGTGTCCAGTTTTAAAACTGATAATATGTATTATCGATCCGAAGAATTTTTCGAATACCAATAAAGAAAACGCCATGCTTTTGATGTGCTATTGTTCCAAAACTGATAGCAGTTTCATGGTCTGAAAACATTGTTGCAGGTATAGTTACAGTCATAGTCGTCCTTGAAAATGCCGTGCCAGCCGTAAGATGTTACGATTATTACTGGAACAATGAGTTCTACAGAACTGATTCTGGTTTAACGGAGGTTCCGGATGATATACCCCATGAGGCGAAATTCGTGTCTCTTGAGCACAATCAAATAACTCTGCTTCAGAGTTGCGCCTTTTCACATTTATCACGGTGCACCATTATGAATTTGCAACACAATTCTATATCTAACATCCAGTCTGGTGCTTTAACAAGTCTAACAAAACTTACAAGATTGCTTCTTTCAAGTAACAAAGTAGGCATGCTGAGGCCAGATATGTGGTTGGGACTTCAGTCACTGTCACTTCTGGATTTGGGTAACAACAGTATCTCCCACATACCAGGAGGGGTTTTCAGCTCTCTTACTGCTCTACAGGAACTGTGGTTGTCCCACAATGACTTGTCTGAGTTAAGGAGGGATATGTGGTATGGTCTGGGAAATCTGTTACATCTTGCTCTCTTTGACAATCCTATATCATCAATACCAGATGGCTGTTTTGCAAATTTAGAAAAGCTAGACCAACTCCATATGAGTGAAACCAAATTACGCGAGATAAGTGCGAAAATGTGGGAAGGTCTTGGATCCTTAACAGTGTTGACCTTGAGTGATAATGAACTCGAAACAATTGAAGCAGATACATTCAGCAACTTGAAAAACCTCAGAAGTCTGTACCTGCAAGACAATAAGTTATCAGAACTCAGCAGTGACATATGGACTGGACTTGTATCACTAGAGAAACTTGAACTAGATAATAACGACATAGCAACATTGCCACATGGATGTTTCAGTAATTTGATAAACCTGAAGGAATTGTGGCTGAAAGAAAACAGCCTCACAGAAGTAAATAGTGAAATGTGGAAAGGACTTGAGTCACTAGCATTTCTTCAATTACATTCTAATAACATTAGTTCTATTCAGCCAAATGGTTTCGCAAATCTCCCTAAAATATCAATGATAATTCTATCTGGCAATCAACTAACATCCCTGAACTCAAATATCTTTAATCCAGATGATTATCCGGACTCCAATAGACGCCCTTCTCACCTGAGGCTTTCATTGAGTGGGAATCCATTTCATTGTGACACAGATATGTGTTGGTTGAAACGTGGGGAGCAAATCGGGTGGATTAAATTCTGGTACGAAAGCACCCCTTCTTGTAGCAACTTCCCAAATATGGAGTGGCAAAATATTGACCTGGATTGTTAAGAGTCAAAATATTGGTCGTATGCCTTCGTCGTCGATGTGAGTAAACGCAGAACTTAACAGAACTTAACATTTTTAATTAATTAATTATGTTTATTAAATTTAATTTTTAATTTTAATATTAATAATTATTAAAACTAGTATACATAATGTTTTTAACTAAATAAAAAATTATTTTGATTTTATTAGTTTGACTTTATTAAAATAAAATTTTTGTTTTAAATTTTAAGTTTAAAATTTAAAACATAAAAAGACTGGAAATGTTTTTAAAGGAAATTTTACTGGGAGAGCTGGCATCATGGGGTTCAGGGAGGTTTGGCCTGGGACAAAGGCTATGATGTGGCTCCAAGCCAGGCCTCCTCTGAAAATTTCCCCTGTGCATTCAACTACCTTTTAATTCTCCCTGAAGTTTCACTAGGAGTGCATATCGCTTGGTTTCATCAAATTTATTCTTAAATAAATTTGTTTGAGGTTTGGATGACTTTCGTACATATTGATTTATTCTTGAATAAATTATCCCTTAACTTCCGTGTTGCACTTTAGATGTTTTTGTAACCATCCCTAATAGCGTACAAGTAATTTTAGTTTTAATGACAGTTATTGTGGAATATTATGAACTGGTACTCACATAAACTTAGCAATTCTAAAGATGATTATAGCAATTATCAATAATTTGAATATATTTATCATGACTATAAAATATATTTGATAATTCACATCATGTTAAGTTTTATTTGACTGCAATGAGTTTGTACTTTATTAAAATTTTAAAATGTACTAATAAATTTTATGAGTAAAACGTTTGTGTATCAGAAACAGTGCAACTCTCTGTTCCTATCAATAAAAATTCATGAGAGTCAGTGCACCACAATTGATATTGAAAACTTGTAATTATGTATTATTTGAAATACTTCTTTTCGCCAAAATAGATCTAATTCGAACCGATTACTTGAATTACCGAGATGAAAGAAAAGGCAAATTGAAATGTCAGCAAACAAAACGAATAGATAACAATCACAGAAAATCAGTGTTCTGTATTGATTCATGTGATATATGAAACAGAAAATCATTACAGAATTTTTTTTGAAGCAACAAAATTTTAAAACATCATGTTCCATAATGTTTATTATTTTATTTCGAAATTTCATAGTGAATTGAAATTAAGATAATAAAGTAAATATGTGGAGTAAATAAATGGCAATTAAGGCACATATGAAAATCCTTTCAGTATTAACGCAGTTTAGTTTCAACCTTAACCATTCAAAACATTGTTTCCAGATATTTTTTATCTGTTCTGGTTGGATGATCACTACAAAATTGTTCACTTTTTTAAAGGCAAACTCTTAGTTCTATTCTATCTCTATTGTAACAACTCCTTGCAGATATACAGTGAAATATATGTCAACATGTCATCCCTAAAACAGGATAACTGAAAGTTGTTTACAAACAAACCAGATGGAGGTTTCTAGATATAAATGTGACAAAACAAATACTTTTGGTATCTTCAAAAAGTATATAATGCATAGTTTTTTATTTGAGTTAAAACATGATTTGTTACAGATTTAATTACAATAATATTCGTCACTGTGAATTCCGTGCTAACCGTAATATGTTACGATTACTACTGGAAGGAAGGAGGCTTCTTCTACACAACTCATTCTGGTTTAACAGAAGTTCCAGATGATGTATCCCCCATGAGGCTAAAATATGTCCCGTTGAGTACAATAAAAAAACTCACATATTTTCGGAATGAAACATTTCTAACCTTTTCAATTATATCACAACTCTGCATCTAATATCCAGTCCGGTGCTCTAAAAGGTTAACCTAAGCTTGAAAGATTGCTTCTTTCAAGTAACAACTAACCAATCTGAGACCAGATATGTGGCTGGGACTTGAGCCACTCGTAATATACCAGGAGAGGTTTTCAGTGACATGCCTGAGTTAAAGAGGGATACGTGGGATGGTCTGGGAAATCTGGTAGGTCTTAGTGTACACCACAAAGCTATTTCATCAGTAGAAGATGGATGGTTTATATACTAAGTTAGAAAAGTTAGATTGTCTCAGAATGGGTAATACAAATTGAGTGAAATAAGGGCTGAAATTGAATGAGGATAGGTCTTCAATCTTTAACATTATTTCCCTTGATGAAAATCATTATTTCCCTCGATGAAAATCACCATACACAATCACCACAGATACATTCTTCAATTTGGGAAACCGTAAAAGTGTACATGGAAGACAACGAAATTTCAGGACTTGTCAGAAATATGTGGAATGAACTTGTGTCACTAGAGAACCTCCAGTTAAAGAATTGTTAAATAATAGTGATTTTTGCTAGCAATATCTGTACACCATAAAACATAGTCTTTACTTACGTTACACCCAATTTGTAAACTTTAATTTGTAAAAATCTAAAGAAATTGTCATTCCACAGATGAAAGTTATGTAAAATATGTGAAAACCTGTAACAGTTTTGTGTTGTTCTGTTTTATTGCCATAATTCACGTTACGTTAATTCTAAAATAAAATTTTGAATGCTTTCCAACTTGACAATGGTAGTTAAATTACTGCGCAAATAATTGCGAAGAAAGGAGAAAAAATTATTTATGATATAATTCTCAGCAATTGTCCAGATATCCCTTGCTATTATTTGTATCCATGTAATGAGTTATTTATCTAGCTACAGTTTCCGGTTGTACTTTGTGTACCCTTTAATGCAGCTAAGGAAATCCATAGAATTTCATGTGTGTCTTTTCATTGAAAAAAAACAGCAGAACAGCAATTTGCATTGTTGAGATAATGAAGAGTCCAAAGGTTCCCTCTCGTTACAAATCACCCAATGGATTTGTAACTCTATGGGGATTTCGCGCCAGAAGATATCGCCCTCTGTACATGTTCCATAGGGCATCAAAAGCAATTCTCGATATTGCGATAACATTTAAACCTCGCTCCTTCAAAAACAAATACATTGGGTGTTCTCTATTGCTGAATTATTTGTTTCTTCAGCAAGCTTCAAAAAACTTGATTTTCTCTTATTTCACAGTTAAAATGTAAACCTAAATTGGAACAGATCATGAAATCTCTTCATTGATGTTTTAGGGTTTTCATGATCTCGAATGCATTTAAAGTGAACTTCGAAAAGTCTTGATCGGAAACGTTATGAAACAATAAAAAATATAATAACAATAGAATGATCTTTTAGTTCTCATGCTATATTTTAAGAACATGTTACGAAAAGGTGGGCCTAGTTTATAGGATTTGTTCAGTACTTCTCGTTTGTACAGTTTATAGTTACAGAATACGATACTGGGTCATTTTGAGTCCAGATCAAAGGAAACAAATGCATTCCTTGTTATCATATAAGGCTCTGTACAAGTTTTATCTGAACAAATCTTGTACTCACACTACACTTCAAACTTGTAATACGAATTTCTTGTACTGTAATAAAAGGAAATTAACATGAACTTGGCAATTATGTGAACAAGTACATTCGGTCTTGTTATGCTGAATCTATAATTTTAAACATTCATGATACCAACACAAACTACAGTTTAGTTCCTGTACAGTTTTGCTGGTCATTTAGACAGTACAAATCAGTTGTTATTTGAGATATTCACTACGCTACAAACCAACAAGTTATACTTGATTGCCATGGACTTCTTACTTTGTAAGTACATTTTAATTTTATATCAATCCGTTTGTGGGTAAAAAGATGAGCATACATGAATATAGATGAAACAATTAGTGAGACAGTTAGTAGAATATAGATTTTAGATCACGATGAGTGTACTTCTTACAACAAATTACACAAATAACATTCTGTACATTTTGTACAATTTGTACATTAATTTGGACATTTTTACATGTACCTGTATTATGATAAGTACCTTTTAAAGACACCAACTACGGACACTGAGGTTATTTAATGGTTTTAGTTTAATTTAGCTGTTTTAAGATTTTCTATTTTGTAAGGTCTTTGGTTTTGTAGCTTAAGGCGTTTAGTGACTATTTGAG
Organism: Haplosyllis anthogorgicola; assembly: GCA_038406195.1. Classification (NCBI taxonomy): domain Eukaryota; kingdom Metazoa; phylum Annelida; class Polychaeta; order Phyllodocida; family Syllidae; genus Haplosyllis; species Haplosyllis anthogorgicola. Next base: position 6,233 of record JBCAUI010521501.1, on the reverse strand, counting down.
AAGCGGGCGGTTGCCTCTAACTGAAAGCGATTCTTGTGAAGCTATTAATTTTAATTTTTAATTTTAGTAATTTTACAACTAACAATTTTGATTCTCCCCCAAACTAGGAAATTATTTTTAAAAGTCACTCTTTTTAACATGATTTAAACATGTGATTGTTTGTAGGCATAGGCGTGATTGCCAGTGTTGTACCAACCGTAAGATGTTACGATTACTACTGGGAGGAAGGAGGCTTCTTCTACAGAACTCATTCTGGTTTAACAGAAGTCCCAGATGATATACCCCATGAGGCTAAGTTCGTAGCACTTGAGTATAATGAAATAACTGTTCTTCAAACCGGAGTGTTTTCAAACCTATCACAGTGCGACACTATAAATTTGCGACATAATTCTGTATCAGATATCCAGCCTGGCGCATTCACAGGTCTGATCAAACTAGAAAGATTGCTTCTTACAAGTAACAAACTAACCAATCTGAAACCAGACATGTGGCAAGGACTTCACTTACCCATAAATCTGGATTTGGGTAACAACGGCATAACTCACATACCAGATGGGGTTTTCAATTCTCTTTCTGATTTACAGGAACTATGGTTGTATGACAATGAACTGAGTGTGTTAAGGAGGGATATGTGGGATGGTTTGGAAAATTTGTTAGATCTTCATCTCTATGGCAATGCTATATCATCAATACCAGATAGTTGTTTTTCCAATTTGAGAAAGTTAGATTACCTACGACTGGGTAAAAACAAATTAGGAGTGATAAGGGCAGAAATGTGGGAAGGTCTTCATTCTCTAACCTTGTTATCCCTGGATGACAATGACCTAAAAATAATTGGAGCAGATTTATTCAACAACTTGGGAAACCTGAACATTTTGTTACTGAGAGACAATAACATTTCACATCTCATCAGAGATATGTGGAATGGGCTTGTGTCGCTAGAGAAACTCAAGTTAAAGAACAATAGTATAGCAACGTTACCAAAGGGAGGTTTTGGTAATTTAATAAATCTGAAGGAATTGTGGCTGCAAGAAAATAGCCTCACAGAAGTTAATGGCGAAATGTGGGAGGGTCTTGCGTCACTGGAATTTCTTGGTCTGTTTTCCAACGACATAAGCTCCATTCCACAGGACGGTTTTGCAAATCTTCCTGAGCTCGCCACATTAATGCTAGATGAGAATAAACTAACAACTCTGAATTTAAATGTCTTTAATCCAGATGATTATCCAAATTCTGATGGTCACCCTTCCAATCTACGTCTTTCAGTGAGTAAGAACCCCTTTCAATGTGACACAGATATGTGTTGGTTGAAGCTTGCAAAACAAAACGGTTGGGTTGATTGGCTGTACAAGGGTACCCCTTCTTGTGGTAATACAATGTGGGAGAACATTGATCTTGAATGTTAAGAATCAAATTTTTGTTACTTAACTAGTTGTATGGCTAACAATGAAATAATAATTAAGTTACAGGCAAGCTTTTTTAATTAAACGTCTAAATTTTAAGCCGATTATTGATCTTAATCGATTAAACAATCTGATCGATAGCGTACTGGACTTTAGTCTTTAATCGATTAAAATTACAATACCATTGTTCATCTACATTTATCTAAATCAGCATATGGCGATGGGAAAACACCTTAGTTCAGTAACTAAAGTGAAAAGAGGTTACAGTACAGATCAGACGTCGTACTTTCCCATGTTAATTCTTTGAACCCCATTTCTTAGTAATTTCAGGTTAATAATCCTAAAAATCAAAATCAAAACGAATTGAATTGAACTATATTTTATTTAAGTCAAATAAGTTAACCATGACAGTGCTGAATTTTTATGATAAAAAAACCTGACTTTAGCTAAAATGATAATTTGAAATGTATAAATTCACTACTGTCATATGAGACATACTTACAGTATAGATTTATATTTTGGAGCTATATTGGTTGAAAAACATTGTATGTATTAAATTGAGGAATACCGATCAAATTTTAGCCGAAAGAAAATGTATGGAAGCTCCAGTCACACGTCTGTTCTGTAATTAATGATTATTAACATAATTTTCCATCTGTTACTTAGTGAGAAACTTGACAAAAGAAAACACAATTTATGACGCTTATATTTTGAATTATCGATTAAATTCGATGAAACAATTTCGATAAAATTCGATTGAAAATTTTAACCGACTTAGACATCTAGTGTGCATGTATATCACCGGGTGTAAATATTTGTCAGCATACGTCTCGTTCGCTTCATGATGTACTTGACATAACACTTACTTCAATGTGTTTTTTTGCATAACAATTCAGTGTAACTTTTGTCAAATAAAATTTTATTACGTTTTTTCATATTTTTTTATATTATGACACGCATGAAGCAAAAGATTTTTTACCAAACAACCTTAGCTCTGCACTGTACCAGTCACTGGTGCTCATATTCAAGTTTCGGACTAAGTCTAAGAAGACAGAGAAATTAGTTTAGTACCTGAGAGGAAGCTAATACTCTCAAAGGAAAAATTCTAACATTTGTCTTGCAGTTTAATCAAAGACACTGCCAAATTTAACACAAATAGAAATAAGTATACGACTATTCAGTAGAGAACGAAGTACATATATTATTTCATTGCCCGTCAGACCTTGCTGCAACTGCAGTTCTGCATACGGTCTGATAATTTTAGCAAATAAAATCGCGTTTAACGTACGTTTCGTTGTGCACTGAATTTGAAGCATGTGCATTTTAAAATTGGTGAATGTTTCATGTTGAAATCAAAGTTATATTAGACATAGTGAATTTTATTCTCAGAATAGCCAATCTTTTGGTTACGCCAGTTGAAATTGGTAATCTATTCAAACACAACGTAGTATTCTTTGTCACTCCAGACAGAAAAAGGGTCTCAAACAACAAAGCACAATTTTGGACTCATTTTTGATTTGGCGATTTTGTACATGTTTTAAAATTATACTGATTGCCAGAGACTAAAACCTGAATATATTAACCGTCAAAAAAAAAAAAAAATTAATGAAACAAGCAAGACGTAGAGCTTGTACTAAGGCTGCAGTTACATTTTGGGCTTTTCCTAATTCCTTTACTGCAGTCACTTGAAAAGACTACATTCAGACCTGAACTGAAATGAGTCATGGACCATTACTGGTTATTTTACTGAAAATAGTATAAATTCCCTGCCAAATCTGCCTAATCTGCCAAATCTGCCTAATTTAGCAGGAGAAAGAATTAGGAAAAACCTAGATTAGACCATTTTCATGCCAATTATCGGATAAATTTATGGAAAAGCTATGTGATTGCCGCCGATAATCGGTTTAAAATCGCCTAATGTAACGTTAGCTTAAAACTTATAAGCCAAGTCAGTAAGGCCGCAGATACACGATACAATTTATTCACTTGCAATCAATAATCGCACGCGATTTCAATCAGAAATTTATCCATAAAACATTACTGTTCATCGTGAAGAAAACGATAAATCCTGGATTATTATTACCAATGTAACACTTTTATGTTAATCACAATATAATATTACTCAAATAAGTAAAACAAAATCGCTTGCGATTGATATCGTTTGTGATTGGATCGTGTCGTGTATCTGCAGCCTAAATCACAATCCCATGCGATCAGATCGCTTGTAATTAGATCGTGTCGTGTATCCGGCTTTAAATTGTGTCAATTTTCTGTAATAATTTGTCGTACTGAAGCTATTCTGTACGTAAGTAGAGCAATTAGCCTGTAATATACTACATAATATATAATATATTACACTATAATTTGAATGTGTTAACAGTAAAATTTACAGTTCGCCAAATTCTTCTTTTCTGCTCCTGTATCAGGGTGGAGGACCTAAATCTCGTAATGCCCAAGTAGCCGTATGCAATTTCATAATGACAGAGCAGAAGTTCCATAGGCACAATGGTAAAATATAGGAACTGTCATTATGGAATTATATTTCTGATCATGATTATATCTAGTTTGGACCACTTTATACAATTATTTTACATTATTTCAGAAAAATAAAGATGACAAGACATAAATAAAACATTACTCCATGTCATCTCCATGTCGTGGCACAGATAATTGGTCCAAAAGTTGAAAATTCAACTGACTCAATTTTCAGTCACCATTATACCATTGTCCCTATGGAACTTCCCGCCTGTCATTATGAAATTGCATGCGGCTACTTGGGCATTAAGAGATTTAGGTCCTCCACCCTGAAACAAGCAGAGATTTCCAATCAAAGCACTCTCCTTAAAATATGGGCTCGGTTCATGGCCTATAGGTGATTAGACACAAAACGTTACATTATGTTTGAATCTTATTTTTCTACGACTGTTACAAATATACATTTCTCTGAAAGACAAACAAAGCAAAGAATATTCTTACATTGTATCAATTAATTATTTTTATCGTATTTAAATGTCATTTAGTACGTGGACAAAAAATCTTCAACTCTTAAAGTTACTAAAGCATAAATTTACAGATTCTCTTAAATGCACTGTAACATGGTCGTTAACTGTTCCACTCTTCAGAAAATCTCGGTACTTGATGTTGTCGTGTCCAAATATGGAACTGTTAATCCGTTCCGTAATGTACTCGAATTTTGTACGTGAATTTAATAATTCGAGCCGTATTTCCTGGGGTAATATATTGTTCTTTCCAAGTTATGATGGGAAACAAACTTTTCATCGAAGAAAAAACACGGTAGTCGAACTGAGACTGCTGGAAACGTTACACTGTCAACTATAACAAATCCGGGGAATTGAGAAATCTTTGTAATTGAGTTAAAATCAAGAACTGAAATGATACTGAATGATCAACACTTTATTACTGTACTCCTATTGGATATTGTATTATTCTTTATACTTCAAGTGCAATAGCTTAATAAAGTATTCCCTGTAAACTTTGTTTGTAAACAAAGGGAAGCCATTTTGATTTACTGCTGAACTGCTAATTTTTACTTTTTAATATCCAAAGATATTATGGACAGATTTCATTTGAATTACATACCTTGCTATCATCTGATTTGTAATGAATACAGTTCATGTAGCCATAGATCATTACACAGTTAAAAAAGAGGACTTGATTTTCTACCATTGCATTGGCGGATCTAGGGGGCGCCCCCCCCCCAGCGGCCCAAATTTTCTTCGTTTTCATGCACTTTCTGCTAAATTTTGGGCGAAAATAGGGATGGCGCACCCCCCCCCCCCAACGGGCCGGGCGCCCCCTCCCCCAACGGGAAATCCTGGATCCGCCCCTGCATTGGTCCCAGATTTGTCATTGTTGATGGTATGTCATATACGCAAATTCAATTTGACCACGGTGATATAATTTAAAGTCAGTTCAATTTAAAAAATATATAAACAAATCAAGAAATTTCTATTAAAATTTAAGGGCACAGAACAAAAGAGGAAACAAAAGAATTCCACTCTGTGCTTTTGCATTTTGGCTCTAAACTTTCAATAGGAATTTCTTGATTTGTGGAATTCGGTAAATTGCCAACTAAAATTTCCACAAAATAGGAATTCGGTGAATTGCCAACTAAAATTGATTACATTCTTAGCAATTGAAATTTACAATGGAAGTTTACTTTGTTTAATTAACATGATGAATTATGTGGTCATACCAAGTGGCTGAACATCTCAGGAAAAAACGAGTACAATGCTGACAATGGAAATTCCCTCTGTGCTTGTGCAGCTCATGAAATTCCTTTCAATTTGGAAATGTACAGAACAAAAGAGAAAACAAAAGAATTCCTATCTGTGTTGTGATTTGCAGTTGTTCCGATATTAATAGGAATTTGGTTTTTCGTTTATGTATTTGTTGAAATAACAAAGAAATACTGCTGTTCTACTGTTCAACGGTACTCTCTCGGTTCGCAAAATGTGGCTCCACCAGCATCTTTTTAACGTTGCAAACAGGAAAAAACTGTTTCGATTGGGAAAAATCCAAATACGAATTCGCATTTGATGGAGCCCACATGAATTTTTTATCAGTTTCGGAACAATGGCGCATTAAAAGCACAGCGTGGAATTCCGTCCCTTATTCTCTACATTTCCAAATCGATAGGAATGTCAAGAGCTGGCTGTCCGTGGCAATGGACATTTCCAGTTGATAGTTTGTCCGCAACAGTACCCGGAATTCGTATCAGAAGTTTAACAAAAGCGCATCAAAAGCACAGTGTGAAATTCTTTCGTTCTCTCCTTTGTTCTCTTCGTTTCCAAAATGATACGATTTCTG
>JBCAUI010521490.1:0-11867 GCA_038406195.1 Haplosyllis anthogorgicola | reverse complement strand
CTGAACTGAAATTGTCTTGAGACCAAAGTCAGTTTCAAAATCTGACAGTTCATGTGTCTGGAAAGTTAGGTAAATTTGGTAGATTTGGTAGAGATTGAAATAGGAAAAACCCTCAATGTTTTGTATGCTTCTGTTGTATACTTCTATTGTTCCAAAATTAAATCTATTCCAGGAGCTTAATGAAACCTCTATTTTAATAGATACCGGAACCTGCTTCGGAAGCACAGACTTTCGTCAGAACACAGATCACGGAGACGTTTGCTGACTACAGCGGTGTCATGACCCAAGAAGCCGTGTGGGATCACGCGTGTGCAGCCCTGGACCCAACAGCCTTCTACACAGCCCAGTGCAGGGCGTGGTATCAGAAGGATTACGAAACACACCCTGTGATTTATGAAGTTTTCGGTTTCCATTGCCCTTGTTCATTTTCTCAAGTCATCAGAGATAGACGCTACCGAAGGTTCTTTCTTAAACGCAAAATCGTTTGTTACACACGGTAAGTTGTCAATCATTTTTCATAAATACTAAATGAATGTATGTGTTTTACCAAAGGCCCATAATATCTTTGTGGGCCTATGATATTACTACAGTACACGGAATTTGTATCAGTTTCGAAAAGTCTAGGAACGAAAGAGAGGACATAAGAACACACTGGACTTTTGATGCGCCATTGTTCCCAAACTGATACGAATTCCGTGTACTGATACATACTACGATGACAATAATTGTTATATTTTTCGATTTGATATCGATTCATGTTGAGACTATTTTGTACTATTTGGCTTATCCAAAAGCTATGGTTATCCTACCTATTTTCGCTGCAATGCAAATTAAGTCAAAAGCCTTTAGAAATTATTTGAAGCATACACAAACACAAAGTCAACTTACTGTTGCATTTTCAACTCAAATGCATGATGCATCTTTCATCCAGTGACACATTTAGTAAAGTTTCTGTTTTTCGAAAAAGCAATGTCGACAATGTGAATAAAAGTACTCAAATTAGACATAAACAGATTGTATTAAGGAATTTTCAATTAACTGTTACTATAGAAACGGCTTTAGTTTAGTCACATCAAAACAAGATATTATCTTGTTGCTTTGTTTATTTACCTTTTTTAAGTGGACTTGACGAAAAATAGGTATTCAACTAATTTTTCTTACTTTCGTAAACATCCATAATAAACAGAATTTTCATGATATAGAATTTATATTGTTATAACTAGTTGCTTTGGTTGAAAAATTAATGACATTCTACACTGAAACATATTGAGATGGTAAAAGATGTATATGCAAATGAGTTTCCCTATCATCCCTCACAATGGAATATCTTGAATTTTGTTTACAAACATACAAGTCGACAAGATAATATCTCGTTTTGACGCGACTAAGATTTTAATATATTAATATTTGACAATGTTCTACACAGTTACTTTTAAAAATAAGTTATGGCGCACACGGATACGCATGATTTCGGAACTATGCGCAAACGAAAATACAGAGCATTTTGGAAAACACTGTTATTATTGTTGTTATCATTTTAGGAGATTTCCTGTATCATTGAACGTTGAGTGCTGCTACAGTTTGGAAGCTGATTCGCTTGGGTCGATAATAACCACTGGACCAAGGTATTCACGCAAAACATTCGGGCACTGGTTTTTCTCACCTGAGACAGCAATAGGTGGGTGATTAATTTCCTTTCATTGATTAAAATTTTAAACGTTGCATTAGAGTGTGTAATATCCTTTGTTTTGCATTGAATTGTGTGTCCATGATAATCCATCGCTCAAAAATTCTGTTGTATTCAGTGTGGACTGACAGTGTTATCTCTCGAATGACAATTTTTTTGCGAAAACAAGGAGTTTTAATCACAATCACAAATATAACTCGGCTTGCTCCAACTGAACATTTGCCAGATATTTTTTTCCGATGCTCACCTAAGGTGACTTAAAAGGCACAGTTGAATGTTTTAGGGGGTATCTTCCACCAGGGAGCCTCATCAAGTTATTCATGGCGGAAAAAATAGGGGTATATTCCTTTTGTTGAAACTAAGGGCATACCTATTTACTGTAAATTTTAAGTTGATTAAAAATAAGTTGTCCCCATTGACTGAATGGCTTTTTAATTTTTTTGCATAATGTTGTGAAAAGTATATAAATTAAATTTGACGATTAAAAATTTCAACTCTCCAGAGACCAATTTAATGGTCTCCCTTTATCCTCTAATTATGCAGAGTCTATTCTTAGTTGAACCTTAATATTCTCAATTCCCTTTGTTACTATTTAACACCAGACTTTGGTATTCTACTCATCTAAATCCTGGATGGGTTTCAGTTCACCTTAACAAAATTTTAATAAACCTACTTTTATGGATGACAAGTTAATATCCATATGATAACAAATAATATTTTTTTAATTGAAACTTTACCAGATCATTAGATCTGACAGATTTGGTAGGTCTGGTTATTTTATTAATTCTAGTCCAAATTAGGACAAATACCGTTTATTACAAATGGTCTAATATATAATTTAATTGCAATTACAAATAACATATGACCTCCTTTGTATCAATCACGATGTCCACCAATTAGGAATTACAATGACTTACAATTAGGAATTACAATGACTTGTACTTAGGGCTGTGATAGAATATTCATGATACAATGACATTGCAATATTACAATTAGAAGTATTATCTAGAAACATGTAGAAGCGGAATTCCATGGGATATACCTTCTGAGAAGGTTCTAGGATGATCCGCAACAGGACACAAAAGTGCTGCATCATTTATTGCTTCACATCTCAAACGTACAACATCCAAACGTCTCTCAAATGCAAAGACATGAAATATCTGCTATATTACAATGTCTAGGACGTGATATTGGCCGGAGACTTGCCTGAAGACCTGCCTGGACTCCATTACTGCTTACCAGGCAGGAAACCCATAGCAATTGCGCTTCTTCTTGACGCAACCATTTCCCTCCACCGATCCTGCAGCAAATTTTAAATCTTTCTTTATTTCAATGTGTAGTGTACCAGTTGTAGAATATTATTTGCTTGTTACACAAACTATGTGCTAATGCTAATAATGAAGAAAACATTTGTTTTTAACATTTAGCACTTTCATATCCGTGCGGGATCAGTGGCAGGAAAAATAGTCGCCATATTTTTTTGGACGTCCAAATAAATATGGCTACGTGGGTCTCCGCCCTGGTTATCTGTAGCGAAGAGTAACGTAACGTAAGTCCAGGCAGGTATCCAGCCAAGGTGTGATAGTGATCGGCTAGTCCTGATAGATGACGTGTATGTCACACACACAGCCTTAAAAAGTCCACCATTATTCAAGCCTCTCATTTTGATCAATGTTTTAGATGGAAAAAGTCGACCGTGAAAATGACTGGCGAAAAACTCCAGCAAGACCATATTTGTTCTTCGCTTACATTGAATTTTAATTTTGTGTTTTCTTTTTATTTGCAGAAGAAAAAAATGCGGTTGCCTCCTGCTGCCTGCTGTCGGATAATTGTCACCTTGCTCAGGAACGCAGACCCATTGATACGTGTAGATATTACAAACGTAAGAATAATTTTTCCGTTTCGTATTTATTGCTACAACAGGGCTGTGGCTAGGTAAAAGGTGCATCAATAGAACAATTGAGCAAAAGATTAATTAGGCACACCACCAGGTGCATTCATGCATCCATGACGATGTTGTAGCAATGTGTAGTCTACACGTCCTTGTTTCTTTATTTGTAGAATAGATATGGAAAACTATTGCCAAAGTATAATCAACAAAATGTTATCAACACACACACACGCACCCACACCCACCCGCATCACACACTTTTACATAAGATAAGGTATCGATTCGATACTTGATTATTTCATTTCTGTTGAAGCTCCAATAAGGGCGCAGTTCTGGGGAGATCCTCACATTACCACTCTGGACGGTTTAATATACACTTTTAACGGACTTGGAGAATACACTCTTCTTGAAGTCGGTGGGATCACAGTACAGGCGAGGACAGGCAGGGCCGAAGACGCAAGTGGTAACGTTTCTATCTTTTCTTTCTTATCGTCTTTTCCCCTTAAGGTTTAATTTACTTTTCCACCGGCTGCTTAAATTGTGATCATTTTCTCTTTATGCTGGAAAGGGGTAATATCTCAATGGAGATGAAGACATCGCATAAATTGAATTGAGTTTTAATTAATGTTAAATTAATTAATTAAATACATACACAGATGTGCAAACATGAAATGAAGACCACTTAACCGTCTGAAATTGATAACGGTTCCACGACGGTGGAATTATTAAGGCAACTCTAACGCCGTCACGGAAGACTAAGAAATGAGAGAAACAAATCTTTGCACACAATTAGTTTGTTGAGCTACTGGTACCAGACTGGAAGACTACTCAAAGCTGTGCATGCTGTATGCTGCTGCATGTACAACGAACCAACGAATAAAACTTAAATCAGTTAACTGAAATAGTTTTAACCGATTTATCGGCTATTCACTGCCCACTTTAGTACAGGTCCGAAAATCATTTTGAAAACATACAAAACAAAAGGGCGAATAATTCCACGCAGTGCTTTTGGTGCGCCATTGTTCCAAAACTGATAGGACTTTCAGGAGCTGATATTAGTTTTATCCTAAAAATTGTATTCACTTCCTGTCAAATTGGACAAATTTGCCCACTTTCCCTAATTGCCTAGGTTTGTGAAACGATTAGGAAAAATCTATTGTTTACTGTCTGGGTTGATCCAAATCTCATCATAACATGTCATCAGAATACAACAAATCCTGAAATTCCTATTTGAAACAATAAGACGTCATGGAGTTCCTTTGTTTCCTCTTTTGTTCCACACGTTTCAAATTTAATAACAATTTCAGGATTTGACTCTTTAAGAACATTCTATGCGTAGAATATTTCATTACGTAATTTACGTCATTTACATTACCTCATGGTAATGTGCACGATCAATCGTCACAAAACACCCAATATATACGTCACTCTGTGGGGATTTCACACTAGAAGACGCCTCCCTCTATGCACACTCCATAGGGCATCAATGGGGATTTTTGATTTGCGACAGCTATTGGGACCACTCTCCTTCAAAAACAAATACACTGGGTGTTCTCTACTGTATAAACTTTTTTGGCTTTCATCTTTAGATTAATCGATATTTTCATTTAATTCCTTAACAAATTATTGAAAACCAAACTAAAGTGTGCATGTTGAAAGGACGGTTCCACATAAATTCCTAATCCCAATATTTGAAAGACACAAGAAAATTTGGTAACGTCACAATTTACACAGAAGATCGCCGAGCAGCTATCCAGGCACTGAATACAAGTCGTCACGGTTGATAACCATTCTATCCGAGAAACTTTGAAGCACAAGACAATAGAGGGTTTTCCAAATTGGTTTTAATGCTCGGAATTAGGCTAATTAGTCTAATAAGGCTAATTAGCCTAATTCAACAGACATTGTAATAGTTGAAATGCACTGTTGTTTGATTGCAATTAAAATTCTGGTATCATTTTCAGAATCATTATTACAGTTAGGATAATACTGTTTTAAGTATTCCCCAATATTTGCCATATTTGCCATTTGGTTTAAAAACACAGAAAACAAAATTAGCCTAATTAGCCTAATTCCATAAAACCTACTTGGAAAAACCCAGACTGTTTGAAATGTACTGACTCGTCGAAGTCATTCTGATTTGCAAACAAAATGTTATAATTTCAGGAAACTTGAGCAATGCAACAGTGTTCATCGCACTTGTGGCGCAAGAAGATTTTTCTGATATTGTACAGGTTAGATAAAAATTCATTTTAATCCATGACACAGAATTCGTATCAATTGTGCACTTGAGGGTATACAAGGGAGCTCCAATAAAGTACTGTGTTGAATTTCTGATACTAATTCCGAAAACTGAACTTGAGGAACAGGAAATGAATTTTTGACTCTGGCATAACAAGGTGTTGAACTTGACCCAAACTAAATAAATAATGTTAAAAAGACATAAAGCTAAAACATATTCAAATAACATACACAGAATTGCCGATTTGACGCGCATGCGCGTGACACCCATTTTCTGCCCTGCGCCATATTTAAGATCATGTAAATTCTATTCAGGAAACTTGTTAACGATTGGTGATCCAACCTCCTTTTCATGTAACACCAGACATAAGTGCCACAAGACATCCCAAATCTATTCCACGTATCCTAAGATATATTAACTTTCTTTGTTGGTCATTTAAAGCAATGTAACATGCATAAATATTATGATCCGTCAACAAGTTACCGGGTGAAAAGTTTGTAAATGACTTTTTATAAGGGGCGAACAGATGAAATTACTATTAAAACTTGATAAAAGTTTAATGATCTGTAAGAGGGATGCGCGTCAATATTTGGAGTGCTCATCAAATCGGCAATTTCCGGTATTTATAACTTTGATAGCTACATACAATGCTACAAATATATGCATGCATAAAAACTTGAAATTGTCACTAGACAGTTAAAAAACCTTTCAACCATGCAACTCCTAAAATTGATTCATTTTGTATAATATTTTGTGTAATAATAAAATTGCCTTCTGGGTCAATCCTTCGAGCAAAAGCCATTATTATACCCAAAATGAATAGCCATGAACCAGTACACGGAATTCGTATCAGAAGTTTAACAACACTGCATCAAAAGCACGGCGTAAAATTCTTTCGTTCTCTCCTTTGTTCTCTTCGTTTCCAAATTATACGATTTCTGTATGCTGAGACACATTTTATTCTCTGATTTTTTTCTATTACTTCGAAACAATTGAAATACCGTCCTGGAAATGTTGGTCCTTAAATTTGGACAACAGCTTCAAATTCTATTATTTACAAAATTCACTTTTGATTGCAGACTACTTGCCAAAGAACATGGTTTAAAGTAGGTTATATTCCTCTTCACAATAACAATACTTTCGTATTTGTTAATTTTAAACAGGTAGAGATCAATGGAGGGAGGCTACTAGACGTTCTAGTTAATGGAGAATTGGAGGACTTAGCAATGGACATCAGCTACAACTTTAACGGTAATAATGAAAGAACATGTGAGAAGTATGACTGCCTACCTACTAAAACCCACATACACGGCAGCAACAGTTCCACCCACCGTGCAAAATTGTGCTCTTGAATGAGGTGGTCATAAAATACAGGTTTCATTTTACATTTGAAGTTTGAAGTTTAGTGCAGACATTATGCTTTTCCAATTAACACGACAATCTAATTAGCTCAGTCCCTTCTCCCACTAAGGTCTCCCACCAGGAGTTTCGATAGAACCTATTTATTAGTTTGCAAAGCGCAGTTATGTTGTGAAATAATCTATTTTCTAGTCATTGAAATATAAATGCAAGGGGATACTTGTATGCGTACATGTACTTTATGTACGAATCACGCTGTTTGTTGCTCCGAGAGGATATAACTAAAAGCACACAACCTTTAAGGTGGCTAGAGCCCAATAACGTATTGACCTAAATATAATACTGATTGTTAATAATGTCCTTAAGAATAAATAGACAAAAGTTTAGCACATTCTACCATCTCATTAAGGAGTAATTCATTGACAAAGATGACCACCAAAACCAATGGAAAATGGTTGTAATTTTTCTCTTCTTTTTAATTTTTTTTTGTTGGACCAGAGTCCATGTTGTGGGCCACTGATTGCCCCTATTTTGGACTTAGTGTCACCCTCCACATGGATTTAACTGATTGTTACCTTGCCAAAGGGATGGTGAAATTTTGTTACTTTGACACATGATTGGCCTTAATATTACAATATTTTTACAACACAATATAAGCATGAAACAATTTTCCAATAATCTTAAATTAATAATTTGTCAGATTATAAATAAACCTCAGTCATCCCCCATCAGACAACCTGCCTTAAAAAGTCATGGCTCATTAATTTGTGTCCCCTTGTTTGCCTTATATGTGGTGGTTGGATCCTGTCTCTTTAGGGGAAGGGTTGGAGAGAACAGTGCAATTAGGAGACATAAGGTCCAGTTACGTCATGTAACGTCATGTGGGACTAGACTCACCTTAATCGATAAGTAGTTCGAAGAAAAACGGAGACTAATTGTCTACATGTGTGTGCTTGTCCTTGAGCATAAACACTGAAGCACAGCAATGCAAGCAGTGACTGATACTCGGATTCCCACGGGGTGGCCCAGTAAAAATAAACTCAATAATGAACCTGAATCTAATAACGACTCGACAAAATCCTTGGCTTTAAAACTCAGCGGCAATCATCCGAAGTTCAGAACAGGAACATCAGCATCTCAAAACAAATAAATAAATAATGGCGCTCTCAGCCCCAAGAAAAGGACCGCGACTCTTGAATCCAAAAAGTGAACAAAATATCTAATAAACTTAAGTGAAGATGTTATGATAATACGAAACAATCAACTTTTTATATTTGTGACTGAAATTATAACACACCATTTTACAAGTGAGGGGCGTTATGGTTAGACAATCGCTTTTAACAAAAGATATTCAGTCAAATAAACGAATTCGTCCTGGTCGATGATCAGTCTATTCAGATAAACTTCGAAACTAACTTTAAGAAACAAGTCGGGATTAATTATCAATAACAACAAATCGGCAATTTGCATCCACAGCAAAAGTTCTGCTAAATTTATTTTAAATATTTTGTCCACATTTGAATATTGAATAAAGAATGGACCATAGTTAAGCCCGGTTTTGGTACCATGGATCTAGTCGAAATTCATTAATTTCCATTTCTTCAAATCTCACACATGCTCTAGCTTTCTTAATTGATCATTGTTACAGTCCATCTGTTTTGGCTATAGCAATTATGTAAGGGGAAGATGAAAGCCCCTCGGGCATATTTATTTTATTTAACCAAACGTTTTGTACTAATTTTGTGGTCTATTTACTGGTAAACTTGCCTGTCACAACTGTATAGATTTTATCATTTTTGGGCCCAAAACATGTAAATCCATGAAATTACTAAATTATGAAGATCCCAAGAATGTACATGTATCTTTAACTTATTCTACATAATTTTGTGCTTATAACAAAAGTAAAATTGTAAACAGGCTGTAACTAATTCCTTGTAAAATTGTAAAATTTCCATTTTCTGGCTGTATTTTCATAACAATGTAAACAAAGTGGCAGCCATTATTCTCGAAGTAGAAGGGGGATGTGACCCTGTAACTTTTAAGTGCATTTACACCAAGCATTGCCATTTGTGGGCAGTGGTCACACTTGATTGAATTTGATTGGAAAAAGGAGCAATGGCTGACAGTATTTAATGATCTAATTAAAGGAATCACTATTTTGATGAATGGTTTCTGTGTTATTCATGTAATAATTGTTAGAGTATATGCATTTGAATAAGCAAAAAATCCTCTGTAATTTAAACAAAAAAACGAAATAGCTTCCATCTTCACCTTAAATTAGTTGACCTAGAAACTTCATTTTTGGTATACACGTACATATATCTATTACATCTGGGTCAAGGTTATTGGATCAAGGTCAAGGTCTACTTATTTAAAGTTTGATTACTATCTGTTAAATTAATCCTTACAAATAACAAATTAATTCAAGGTGTATGTCAAATACAGGTCAAGGTAATTTGAATGTCAAATTTTCTCTTTTTTACTTTCTATTATTTAAAATTGTAATTTATTTCAATGATTGTTTTCGGAGTGGACTGTGGACCTTTGATTGTGAGGCATTCTTGCCATTTCATTGCAATACAAATAATGTGTTAGAAATAACATCATCCTCCAATAACAAGTAATTATTGTGAAGACATATTGGACTTCCCCTGTAGTAAGCTAATGGAGCTTTCTTTTTGGGTGTTAGGGTGTAGCATTTGACCGGCCATAAATCCAATATACTGTATGTTTTGTATTCTGATGAAACATTCATCATTATCTATGTTCATATTTTCATAAGCTCGCTTTTCACATCTATCAAATGGAACTCAATCCGATAGATAACTATGCGTATCAAATTTATATTTATCCCTTTGATTTTATTCTCTTAGAACCTTCAATAAGTAAATGGTACCATTTTTCTTTCTGGTCACTGAAACGTTACACATTTTGTACGATTTCAGATGGAGCAGGGAGGTGCGAGGCTCCTACTTCTGCAGATCCTTCTGATGATAACAACTGTACAATGTCAAGGTAGGCAAAAAATTCCTTTCACACTTATCATCAAAGTCTATAACATTGTTTTAGATCTTTATAATCACAGTGGAAGCGGAATGCGAAAGCACATACCGTAATTTTCGGCAGATATCCCGCGGATTATCTGTTGTTCATGAACACTATCAGAGTGGGTGCGGATTATCTGCCAGTACAAATTACATGAATTAAAATTAACATAAATATTTTCATTTGATTAAAAGTCAAAATCCAGAGGGTTTGATTTATTCATTAACTAATATAATAGCTTAAAGGTTTTAGCCTTTAAAACTACAATGTGTGACACAATTGTCAAGATCAATATTATGGTGTGCGACATTTCATCTAATGGTGATTTAGTCTAAGCTGAGAATGTTGATGTGAATGGTTAGTTTTGTCATTGTATCCATAGAATTTAAATTGCTCTTATGAATCTTATGTGCTTTTATGTAATTGAAAATAACAATTTTGAAGCAACTGTATTAAAAAAACATACATTTCAGAGATTTTTGATGATAGAATTTCATTTCATATATTTTTTTGTCATAAAGATCATGATTTCTTCTATCATGTTTATAAACTCTTCCTAGTGCTCCGAAATGTTCCGCCAAGGCGATCTTAAAGATGAAAGAATAGATATAGTCATGCAATTTGAAACTGCTCGGTTATTTGGACATTAACCACGGAAGAGATCACACCTATACATGGGCATACAAGGCTGGACTAGTGGCAAAAGACTGGATATTCTCTGTGCAGTGACTGGGGAAGAAATGAATACATTAGTCTGCAAAGTTTGCCTTTTATAGGGGCACAGGCTCCAGCTGACTGGTCACACAGTCAAAGCATTCAGACATTGGGAATGTGACACTTCCATTGTGACTAATTACAATCCATATTGTATGCACCCAGCTGAACTGGTGTCAAAAATTTGACATGTACAAAATCAATGATGGCCATCCCCAATAAATTTCTTGTGACCAATACTGAGCCACCAGTTTGCCTGTTTCATTTGGGTATATGAAAAAAGTTTCTTTCATCTTTAAACATTGGATATAGCCGTTCTAAAATAAAATAGTACTAAAATAGTACTGCTATGTCCGTTTACTTGGTGGAATAAACGCGCACAAGGAATATTATGCAGGTTATGGCAAATGAGTAGATATTATCACCCAACAGAATCTTAATGTCAGCATGTTTCGGTGCCAAATCTCCCAAAAATAGCATTTACTAAATACATTCTTCAAATAACCAGGTGCTCTCTTACTAGAATACGAAAGATTTGAATAAAAAAATCAATTAACCAAGAAAAGAATGGTTATCTACTTACATAGTATTCCTCCACCGCATTTTACGTCCCTTCTCCAGTAATACAACATTTGATTGACGAATTTATGTATGTTGTGACCTGAATACGAACAACAGAAACAATGGAAAGGTGTAACATACAAAATCTTTAAAGGTTACGGCTCATTTGTTTTGAATTCATTTCTAAGGTGAGATAAAACATGTTTGCCAGTGATTCTGCAATCAGGATTATCATTCAATGCATTTCAGAGGTACTCTTTTCTGGTTTCCCAATTTTTTTAAATTACAACTCATGGGCATTCATGTTGTATGGAGAAATTGGAAAAGACATTCAAGCAATAAACACAGGGTAGGAAACGAGGGCTGCT
>JBCAUI010521479.1:0-11867 GCA_038406195.1 Haplosyllis anthogorgicola | reverse complement strand
TTTTTTTTTTTGAAATCCCGATTTCAAAGTGCGGCGGGAAATGTAATCCAAACAATTAAATAAAAAAAGCCTAATCGTTTCAAAATCACCAACATGCAACTTCGATGTGGGAGAGAAGCAACCCTAAAAATGCATGAAAACTAAATTCGTCAATTATAAGATCACAATGTAGTTAAAATCCCAAAATATTATTGATTTCGTCTTGTAAAACTATTTTATGAATCTAGGTGTCTGTGACCATGTAAGTAAACCACGTACTTTGTCGTAATTGGATGCGTCGTGAACAACTTAAATCTGTGTCACAACTGTAGTCATGATATATTAAGTAGGAAATTAAATGTAACAATACCAGGAATTACTCTCTGTATCGGAGACTATAACTCAGGATTTACTACACGCAATGAAAATGTTTCAAAGAAGTGAATCTTCATTCTTTGTATCCCCCGCCAGGGATTGTTAAATTAACACCAGTCAATTACGCAGATTCGACACAAGCAGCACTACACAAAGTACATCAACAGCCTTCACAACAGCAGATATGCACGAACATGACAAGACCATTTGGAGTCAAGAATACTTGACAAAAGTGTGCACACATGGGCGATTGTGAAGTCCTCTTCACATTTCGGGGATGAATGAGCCAACTGAACATTGGATATCGATCTCTTTGTTACTTTATGGTCTGAGTTGAATTAATGTTACTGAGGCAATGATTTCAATGTTTGTAGTAAATTTATGATGAACACACAGTTAATTTCCTGTGGTAAGCTTCGTATCTCATTCAGATGAATTTATTTTTCCGCGACATGATTGGGTTGCCAAGATAAATAGGTCAATTGCAATAATTTGTGTAATAAATCTTCTTTCCGCGATGTGAATTCGAAACAAATAACAAACGATAGTGATCTCTAGGCCTATGCATTTATAAAATTAAGTCTGAATACAAAAAGCATTGTGAAAATATTTTCACTTACAGTAAAGGTGAAACAAAGAGAAAGCGTTTCTATTACACATCACTTGAAACTGAAAAGTACAACCTGTACACAGAAAAAGTGACTGCAGATGTTTGGTTTTTTTCGCAGCAGAACAAACGTAATATATTTATTCTCGTTTACAAATCTCTGCTTTTCAGAGCAGTGAACTGTGTCTGATTTGTTCTTTTTAAAACTATATAATCAATTTATCCATTATGTGCAAGTTGTATTCATGATTGTAAATCAGGCATAAATAATTAAACTGACGTTTTGTTGTCCTTCAGTCCATTTAGTACATAACGTGGAAATAGTTATGGCTCATCACAAAATGATAATGGCATTTGGTTCATTGTATTCACGGACCGATCCGTAGGTAAACAAACAATAACACCCGGAATGCAGGCTTATTGACTAGATTCATTCAAAGTGCAATTGCAGCTTCACCTGTTGGTTGTGAAAGCTGTTGTCTGCCATCTGTAGTAATGTGTAATGTAACGGATTTAATCTACATCCGATGAAGCTGCCATCTTCATCTTATTGCTTGCACAGATGGACAATTTCAAGTTCTGAAGATCATGATCCTGTAACGCCCTACTCTGCGATACCAAAGCCCCATCGGATGTTCAGGTATTTCTGTTGAGAAATATCATGGTATTCAAAAGATGTGGCTCAACTGAGTTAAGCTTTGAACTGAAACTGTCTCTGGTTCCTGCGAAGAGTTGCTTAGGTGAGGTACATGTAGCTGGCACGCACAAGTATTGTTTCGCCAATTGGGACAGTAGTGGGTAACTTGCTTCGTGTGATCTCCACCATCGTAGAGGATCTCCATCCAGTGCGAGTTGTTCTTCTGCTCTGTATCTAGAATACATCCAACGGGACATTAATCGATGCTCGAGCTGTTCATTGACGTTTGCGATATGGCACACAAATATTGAAACGAACCAATAATAGCCACGTAAAGGATATACACTCCTCCCCGGATATATCGATATTTTTGGTGCGGGAAAATAGCATCGATATAAGCGGGATATCGATATAAGCAGAACAATTAACATGAGGGTCTATTAATTTGGTGCAGAAAAAAGGTATCGATATAAGCGGGATATTGATATAAGCGATATCAATATATCCGGGGAGGAGTGTAATGTGCCCAACGATCACTTGTAACAAAGTCAGTTGTTTTCATGCAGTGCTTTGCGTGCGATTGCTGAATCGGCAAACACCTTTTTAATGGAAGTTTTGAGTAAGCAGATTTATTGTTAGAAGAGTGGGAGCTATTAAGTGAAGTTTTACAGATGTAAAGGATGAGTAAGCTCATAGCAATTATCGGTTAGGCCCCTGGATATTGTAAACAGATAAAAACTCAAGTTACCTGTGCATTTCGTTTTCTGCCTTTTCGATCGGACTTTTCAGCGTGTCTCTGGTAAGAACAGAACCAAACAGTGCCGACATGGCGCGGCTCTTGGACCCAGCAGTGCTGCAGGTTTCACTGCTGCTGCTTGGGGAGGAAGAGTTGGAAGTGGTCTCGGGTGCCTCTATCTTTATCTTTTTCAGCAAAGGTTGGTCAAACAGTTGGCCATAATCTGCTTCACCTTTCATCTATAAATGGGTATAAGACAACACTTTCAGGCGTTTGAATCTTACACTAAGACTATTCCTCATATTTAAATGTGACTGAGGAAAATCAAACAGTCACTACACAGCCTTACAAAAAGGATCAGCTGTCAATTTTGTGTGATATTGAAGAGTTGATTCAGTATTTAGTTTATTTTTGGCGCCTGATTCAAATGTTCGTTTTTCATCCAGAGACTAACAAGAAGGCTACTTACCGATGAGGAGGTGACACTGGAAGATGAGGCCGTGTCCGCATTTGGAGAAAGTGGAGTATTACTGTTATTCTCAGTTACCGCGTCAGCCAGTTGACTTGCCGCATGTGATACACGATTGTACGCATATTCTCTCATGTCCTTTGTTGGCATAAATTGTAAACCTAATTCAAAGCAAGGCAGAATTTACCTTAAATAAGGTTAAATGAACTTGAATCTTGTTTTGTTAGACAGAATGTAATCATAAGGTAGAGAATACAACGTATACAGCATATATTTACCCGTTGACAACAAGGATGCCCAGATACTAATGTTTCTCCATTTTTCTTACCTTTAAACCTAGGATCAATCACTGTTGCTACTTTAAGAGTGTCAATTGAGTTAAATTGACATTCATTGAGGACTGCAGCCAGCTTAATTGCTATGTCCCTCTGTACATTAGATTCCTTCTTCTGCAACTGTTCTGCTTGATTAGAGTAAGTCTGAAGTAGGTGGTTGTACAAGGGCAGGATAAGAGCTATCGAAGGCAGCACCTCTTCAGACAATGCCTCTGAAAAAGAGAGACATGTAAAATTGTGCGTCAAACCATGTCGTTTTCACATGCCATGTAATGCTAAGTTACATCAGTTACATTTAAAAATTAAATTGTATAATTGTGTTTGAATGTTATTACTTTTATTCATCATAATAAAGTAAGATAACGAAGGAGTGAAGAACATAGGTAGGCTCCTACACCAGCACCAAATGATGGAAGGAAATTTAATACTATTGTGTAGTAACAATAAGTTGTCGATGAAAAAGAATGTAGAATACAAAGCCTCACATTAAGAAATATCTAGGCATCGACATGCTTTGTTTTGTATTGAAGTCATAAAATTTTTAATTGTGTATCTTCTCATTTTCAGGTAAGAAAATTTTGTTTCTGGGATTCTAATTACTAAAGAGGTAGGTGTTGTAAGTTAATTTTTTGAAGAAGAGGAAGAAGATGGATCTTAAAGGTTAAAAAAGAAAGGCCGCCTACCAGCAACAGTTAACAGTGGTTGCAGCACTTCTAAGATGTTATCTAACTGTTTGATTTCCAGCCCCGACAAGTCGCACGACGGTCCAGTAGTAATGTGTATGGCCTCTTTTAACGTACTTCTACAATAAAGGATAGATAATATGGTTATTTTGATAGACTGTAATTGTAAATTAATTACAAATATAAAATAGTAACTGCATCGAGACAGCCGGAGGGCAATGGAAACAAACAGAATATCATATTCCATCGTCGTCTCATTAATTATTGAATTGCCGCATTTCCGTTATCTAAATAACAGCATTAAAGTTTGTTTTCTCAAACTTTATACGAAATACCTCTTAAAACAAATGTTTAAATTCAAAAACAGTAAGAACAAAAGTACATTTACAATGTATCTTCGAAGTGTCATAAGAATGTTTAAAAGCAATATGGATTTTACCTGTGTTGCTTGAAGAGCTGTAACATTCTGAGAGTACTCGTCCAGTTGTCTGCATTGTCTCGCACCAGACAATCTACCCTGGGGCCATCACGGTGTCGACTGACTGCATCTATTGCCGCTTTTACCTGAGGATCATTCTGACATCGTGTCATGCACTGTCTCACTTTACCAATAATAGTCGCTACCTCAGGAAGGATATAGGCGCAGGATGCCGCATTGCCTAATGTCTTTTCAAACCCTATGTATTGTTCAATGACAGACAGACTACCGCAGGTTGTAATGTCCAGTGCGTACTCTGTCTCACTGACCAAACCAACTTTTTTCGCCGTTAAGTTCCATTCTTTGGCAGTTTGAATAATTTTCTTTTCCACTTGTGCCTCTGTAAATTCTGTTATATCAAATGCTTCCAGCGTTTTGGAAAATAGCTGCCATTCCGTTGTTATGAAACTCGCCGATAAAACAATGTGGCAATTGTTGTTTAACTTGCAATTTTCCACTGTAATAGTCGCACAGTCGGCTGGTTCCATGGTGTGACCGATTACAGCCTTTTGAACCTGGTATTTTTCCTGAAGTAACCGTTCAAGTTGCGTCACGTTGGGAAAAGTAAACATATTGTACATGGGATCGACAGCTGTGAACAAACCAAGAAAAGCTTCATTCTCCATGGTACTCAGTGGTCTCATGTTACTTATGAAGTAATCTAGTATGGCTTGGGTAACTTGTTTTGATCTCGGATTCTCCATGTTATATGGATTGTTGTGGAAGTAAGTAAGCTGTGCAAGAGCCGTTGTTACGGGATTGGAAGCAGCGGATTGGTGACCAGCAGAGGATGAGGGACTCGTGGAACGTCTGTCACCGACTACAAGAAAAGAAAACGAGCAATCTGACAATTGTAGAGGCCCCTGTATACGCGTATATTTTAATCTCAGCCGACCTCCGATGGGGGGGGGTGTCATCATGTCAGTTCTAATCTCAGCTGACATGTCCGACGTTACGCCTTAACACCTTTGGGCATAATTTGTACCCTGGGGACATTGTTATTTAAAATGTGTGACACTTTTGCAAAATTGTGATTTGCAATTCACAAAAAAGGCTAAATTAAAAAAAAAACGGCTGATATTGATTACCGTTATATGAATGTACACATTACAGTCAACATATTAAACTTGATAATTTTATGTAATCTTAGCAACAATATAAAATGCAACTTTGTAAATACAATCACAGAGAGAAGATGACGGAAAAGTGAAGATGTCCGACTTGCCTGATGACTGCATTCGAGAAATCTTGTTACGCATGACTGATCACAAAGACATCGTTGCCACCGGTGCTACAGAGTCGCGCACGAACGATCTGAGCGAGGAACTCACCTTGTGGCGCAATCTGTGCCTCTTCCACTTCGACAACATCCAGATCAACAAGCTGCTCAAACCCGGTCAAGATCTCACAACATTAAGCACTGAGGACTGGAAACTACTCTACAAAAGGCTCATGAAGTTAGTATTAAAGTCAGTGAGGTGGTTTTAATTTATTAATCGCGCCAAGTAATAATTACCCTTCCAAACATGGAGATATTTACAGTTGTCCCCGGATATATCGATATTTTGGGTGCGGGCAAATAGCATCGATATAAGCGGGATATCGATATAGGCAGAACAATTAATATGGGGGTCTATGACTTTGGTACGGAAAAAAGGTATCGATATAAGCAGGATATCGATATATTCGGGGAGGAGTGTATGCATTTTCAGAAATGCTTTATTTTTTCCAATGCTGTAGACGCCAAAGGCCTTGGTACTAAAGGGGCATTCTTAAAGTTGTTTTGCAGTTATCAAAGCTAATGTATTTTATTCGTAATAAGTATTTATTAGAACGTAACGTTCTAACATCTCTCACTTTACTACTTTCCAGGAGATTTGGTCAGAGAGATGTATTTGCAGAGATGTTGCACATATGCAGACACTGCAACGTGTTATACTGGAGGGTAAGAAATCACTCTTACTACTTGTCATCATAACCAATATATTAAATGTCCATTTGTAGAATAATGCAACAAGTTTCGCACAAAAAATGAGACATACTCTTAAAATCTTTCAGGACCATGGCCACCCTTGTGTGATGCCCAATGCGGAGCCGAAGTCTATTCCACTTACACCCTCTATGTGTATCGAGCTCTTCAGCACCTGAGTTGTTTGACCTTGACGTTGGCCTTTAGCACTGCCATCAAGGTCATCCCGAAAAACGAGTTGATACGGAAGTTGTACTGTACATACGAATACACTGTCGCCGCTGCCACTACAATGCAACAAAGTGATAAAAGCGAGTTCTACATTACCATTGTAAATCAACGTGATATACAACAAACTGTATAAATACTGTTATTGCATTTGATTAAAAGTTATGCTCCAAGCTTGCTAACATAGGTGCATTTCTGTAAAATTTGGACGAACTGATATTATAATTTTGCCAAGGCTAAATGTTTCTATTTGTTGGGTTACGTTTCATTTAGAGGAACTAACTTCACTACATACTATATCACACTACAAAACTTCACAAATGGACTTTTTCGACGATGTAACAGAAACGCACCATTTTTTGTGTTATTTGGTCTCCCTATTCATTTCCTTCAATACTTGAATTTTGGCAGAGGCAGAACACGTAATCCGAAATATAAAGAACGAAGAATGTTCTCAGACTGGCTTCATCAAAAGCCCTCTCAAATTAAGTACGTTAAATTGATTTTCTTCTGTGCACATTCGTCCAGGTTTGACAGAAGTTGCACATACAAAATTGGACATTCTGCGAAAGTGCAATATTTGTTGTAATTGAATTGTGATAATTGTATTAATTGTACGAAGTGATGAGAATTCGTCTCCATAGTGGTTGTCTTGTACTTAATACATAATGTTTACGTATATATAAGTAGTCTTCAATACGTTATGCTTTATGGTGCTGTGTTACTGACCAAGTTTCAAGTATTTACTATTACATAATATGAGTCGCATATAAAATCGGAATGTTAGCTTACTACGTGTACACAATATACATGTACTCAAGACATTACCATGTTTATACAAAAGTATTTATTTTCTTAACTTCACTGCACAAAATCTGTTTTGTGTTCAGCTTCCAGTCGTCCCCGGATACATTGATATTTTGTATCAATATCGATATAAGCGGAATATCGAAATCGATATTGATATAGGCAGGGAGGACTGTATTTAAAGTGTGTATTATTTTGGGTGCTATTCATAGGTTTTAAATGGGCAATAATGTATTACAAAACCTAAATTATTTACATACACAGTTTCAACTTAAAATTATACAATGCTTTTCAGTTTGTACATACGACGCAGTAAAAATATATGTACTCAAAAGTGTACGTTATCACCATCCATACAGTCATCCCCCGTTAGCTTGAACTTGATGGGATATCATAAAAAGTTAAGCAGGTCAATAATTTAAATGGGGCATTTAATTTCATCTGTTTTTGATGAAGTGAACCTCTAAAATAAAAAACTGTCTCAAAACTGCTTAAAAGGTCGAGCTAAAAGGGTTACGAGTTATCAGATATATTTATCATTAAATATACTGGAATCCTGGAGGGAACATACAAAAATCGATGTAACCAATATTTCGAGTAACCGAAGGTCGAGCAAACCGAGGACCACTGTATTCCACTTTTGCCCTATTCCCTTACAAGTTAATACGTTCTGCTTGTATTCATTAACTAGTTGTACAGTTCAATATGTGCTGTAATTATACTACATCAAGTAATACGAACCAATACATTTAACTTTCATGTAATCAAATTTGTAATGCACGTATTTTGTAACATTTACATAATCGCATGCTGTTCTGAAGCTGTATTCATCCGTGTTTAAACTATAGCAGATAAGAGCACTCATAACCTCAAAGGGTTTACAAAGTTACAAATTTGCACAGCCTTGGTCTCGATAGTGCAAATACAATAAACGAAACAGTTAACGACTAATTCCCGGTATAAGAAAACCGTATTTGCCTTTAAATAATCACTGGAATCTCACATCAGCAGTTGAGTGGGCAGGTCCCTTCGCTTGTGATAAAACGACAATCAAATAATTAGGAATAAAATACGAATTTATTCATAGTTGTACTGTTTGCCATTTAGATTAATATTGTTAATTATATGTAACTTCAGTTGTACAGTTTACTTCATATGAATAAATTATATTATGGCATAATAATTACCGACATTGTTGTTATTATCAAAACGGTTTGTGTGGTAGTTTTAATATCAATAGAGCTTTAAAGAGTACAAAGGTCATTCATAAATTCACTATTTGCAGTATTACATACAATACTATCAGAAACATGCGTTATTATTTCAACACTATTGATTTTTCCGAGGCATGTGGAGGCTTCGCAATAAATCTGCTTTTCTCTTTGTATTTTCAGTCCTTTTGTTTTTCCGGTAACATGTTCTTTTTACGAAGTGCCATGTGTCCATGAATAATCCTACGTTTTCACTTTCACTCACGTATTTCTTTCTCGAGTCATTGTGATCAAGTCGTCTGTCATTTTATTCGACAGGTTTTTGTATCATAGCAATTTAAGTTAGTTATCACAGATATTTAACATCAACATCAGTCACTGCGTCTCACGTAGGATCACTGTAATTTTGATAAAAGGAAAGTGCAAAAATTAATGCCACACATTTTGACCCTGCTTACATCGATCTGATTTACGTATACTAAAAAAATATGTGTAGATTGCAAAATTCTATTTAATAGGCCTGTGTGCTTGAATGAATGAATTTATTACAAAGAAACGTATGTTACACTTTACGGTTACATGTATTGCTTCACAACAATTAAATACATACGGCTATCATTTCAATGTGGATATATAATAAAACCTCACGGTTGTGCCGACGGATTGGTTTTATATACCCTCCTGTGCAACATTTAAGATTTTTTGATAATATACATTGTAGCAAAGAAATAATACGGAATAAACACAAAAAATGAAAATATTCCGTGTTTATTCCGTATTATTTCTTTGCACAAACCGTTATAAATCTTATACTGTGAGAGACTCAGTGTGAAAGTATTTATTCCTCAATCTTTCATTGCTAGTTCAATCATTCCACACATACCTTTGCTGTGTTTGTTCATCTTCACGTGATTCTTTGGTTTTACTACTTGTCTCCTTTTTGGTTTCCTTACTTTTCTCCTCTGAGAACTGTTCTCGTCTCGCCCGGGCACGAGCACTTGCGACGGCTTTCTGGTGTCTCCTGCTTTTCAAGTGTACTGTAAAAACCAACCAGCCATTATTACATGGAGTACAGATCCATACATGCTTTCTTGTACTCCTGAATATATGCGTGTGCACAACGACAAACGGAACACAAAATGGAAATTGTTGAACGCTTCAGCAATGGTCACAGCACAAATTGCCGAGATTGGGAGGGGGGGGGGGAGATTTTAAGTCCAAACCTTTCCAATCCTTCACAGTAACAAATACTCGTCCACCACAGATATCACAAATGTTGTACTCGGGCTCATGGTCACTTTCCTCGACTAGTTCAGGTTCTTGTTTGGGTTTCTCTCCCTGAAAAGGATGACGTTATCAATCTGTTTAATTTTTACATTATTAATGTTTGGTCAGTCAGACATCTTAACCATGGCGGTCACGTTCTATGCTACTTTATCTATGACTGTCCAATTTTGGCCACAGAAAAGTCAATGTCTGGAGCCCGGGTGGACCACTAAAATATGCAAAACCTTCCTCATTTTTCACACAATTACATTTTGTCCCCCAGCATCTATTTAAGGAAGTCGATTTCCCATTTGTGAGGGTCAGAGGTGATGAATATACTCTACGAATTTGGGAAAAGGTGTAGTTAATGTTAAAGTTGGGGAAAATACCGTATTGTAATTTCATATTTTCTCAAAAGCATTAATTTCATACATTTTAACCAGTTACGCAGTTACGAGGCTAAAGTGTACACAGCCTTGATTTCTGGGGGTCACTGAATAAATACTGGTAAAAGATTGCAGTCAGATTGGCCAGACATTTTCAAAGTTCTTCTGCTTGTTCACATGTATATATTTGTAAACTTCTGAAACAGTCGTAACGTAAACACTATTTACCCTAAGCACAGAATCCACGATACGCACAGCAGGTTCATACACATCTGTGTCCCATCTCTCCGGTTGCGTTGAATCCACAGCGTAAACTGGTGGTATCGTTCCGCCCTTACCTGTGATGATAAAATTGTGGCATTAGAGTAAACTGTCCATTAATTTAAAAAAAAATTCGTCGTTATCAAGGATAGGAGTATCTTGTTGCACGGAAATTTGTTTTATTATACGTGTAACGATCTAACTTACGCCTCAGGAATCGTGCCCTAACCCACTTTGCCTGGTATCTAGCATAACGCCTTGTAACTGCCTTCATATCATCGACCCCTGTAACGTAAAGAGTCTTCTATACTTTTACTCAACACGTTTTCAAATGTTCTTGCCGGTGGTAACAGAGACAAACAGCTGGTTTAAATACGAAACTTTATTTGAACGTCCATTGCTCCATGCTCGATTCCAGTGACCGCCAGATGGCCAACCCTGTCATCACGTGACATACGTATATATTATTTTGTTACTACGCACTTTACATAACTAAACAATATCGTTACATCTCCCTTTAACAAAAGAAAGGATAATATTACAACATTCAAATAAATGTAAAATAAATAAATAAATAGATAAATGCGATGTAAATGGTTGCAAATAGACGTTCTGGCTTTGAATGCTTGCTACAAATAAACAGACAGATCTGTGACCATAAGGACATGATCGTCAACGAGTCCGTTTATAATATTGGAGTAATACAATGAAATGCAAGTTGAAATAAACAATTAATGCCTTGAATTTATGACTTAGCGTGACGAATACAGTGTATAAAAATAGTGTGCACATTTGTAATTATACAAAGTTCACCTTGTATGTATGATTTACATAGCATTAGATATGCCATAAATTCTGCAATAAATTAAATAAATAAAATAAAGATGTAATCGAGTCCTTATTAACTAAACGCACTTTTGAAAACTTATATACAGATACAAGTACAGATACTTATATACAGATACGGTACATAATACCATTGTCTATGGATCCGTTGGAACAGATCTGAAAGTTCAAATCATAAATTAATTCCTGTCATCTTGATTTCTTGATATTCTTATCCATCTTCTCCCTGGAAAGGAAAATGGCATCTTCGCTATCTTGGAGAATGGATATATCGCAGTCACATACAGCTATAATGAAGACAACTTCAACACTTGTAAACGTATGGATAATTACACAATAAAAACACTATAATGACAATATACACATGTAGGAATTAATGTTATGATTTATGATATGATATCATTTTAAGTGATTTGTAAATGCTTATAAATCTAATCGATTAGGTGGAACGACTGATTGTCCTGACCTTCTTACATTGTTAATGTTAGTTGTAGCAGTTGCTGCAGCTGTACATGCTGGCTTCAGTGCAACTCTTTTGTTATTTGTAACTGTAACCATTTTTTGATTAGATTTAGGCTGAGATTTAGGAATATC
>JBCAUI010521478.1:0-24624 GCA_038406195.1 Haplosyllis anthogorgicola | reverse complement strand
CTATACTGGCCAGTTTTAGCCAATATCTGGTGTGCAAGTGCAAAAACCATTACCGGTAAATGGGTCACAACATTTAAACGGTAACACCTACACCTGTGTGTTTTAAAGATTGTTAGTAACCTTTTAAATATTTCTATCTAATTGCCACATATGAATTCACCTTTGACTTTTGCACGATCCTACCTATCTTGTGGAAATCTTTATTTTCTTTACTAACTAGAATGTATGTCACCAACTTGCAGCACCTTAACTTCAAAGACAAGCAAATTGCTTTTGCTGTCATAATCACTTTTGACTTACACAATTACACGCTTTTCTCGGTACACTTTACTCTTAGAACCAAACCGAAGATGACTAAAAATACACGAAAAATTCAGTGATATATGCGAAGCAAAGGTAAAGATCACCTTGTAGAAAATTACGTTTAAACATTCTAAAACTTTCGCCAATTTTTATTAGACCGAAACACGATAACGAACTCATTTTTTGAAGGGTGTTCTTTTTGATACTGCCTATCTAATTGGACTAGTTTATCCAAATATGTAAGCGTCTTTGTAATATATTGATTCAAAATCTAATACTGAGGTTACTAGGCTTAAAAACGCACGATTTATATTGCTTTAACGAAGTCTGATACATGTTTTGGATAATCAGTTTGCTTAGATCTAAAAGAAAAGAGAACCAATGCATATGGTGTTGTCTCAATTAATTATTTTCATAGTAACAAAGTGTCAGACCGGTGCTACAGACCAAGATAAATGAACTATAACCACTAAATTGTACCAAAACTGATATGGACCTTTTATAAAATATTTGCAAATTCATTAGCATCAACATTGACTTCAACATTCTTACTTTCCGAAATGTCTTGCCACTACATGTTGAGGCAGAGATGGAAGATAATGTGCAGGGGTAGCTACATAGCCAGCGCCCATTTCTTACACTCTGAACCCCGTGCCTCTATATTTAGGGACTTTGCTTGATCATGGCGGATCAACGCTACTATTAATGGCAATACATTTGCTTATTTGTACATGTTATAAATCATCTGCAAGCAAAGAAAGATTGACGAGAAAGAAACCAGGTAACAGAAAAACACAAAAGACTTCCAAATGCTTGTTGAATACATGTAATTTGCAAGGTACAGACTCCATGAATCGCACCTTGTAGTCGTGTCCAAGCAATCTACCTGAATTGATCTGTTTGAAGGCTGAACACATTGTAGAGGAGGCAACTGGAAAAATAATTGGGTACTTGTTTATCTAATGAGCTAAATTACGTCTCTATCCCGGCTATGTCTGAATCTCATGTATTCTTTGAAGCAGTAAAGACGAAAGCAAGCTTCTAGAATTGTATGTCAGCAGGGAAAAGGATCACTACGCCGCTTAGTGCGAAAAGTGCACAGACATCAACACACACACAGAGCCTCACACACACTAGATTGTTTACATGCTTTGTCTGCCTGAGTCTGACTGGGGAGTGAAGTTGCATGGCAAGAGGCTGTTTGAGCCTTATTCCCGATAGAGGGTATTGAGGCTCTCTGTTTTCACGAGAGATTAGATTTGTGTTCCTGGCAGCCTTTACAGAAAAGTTATGTAAGACATGTCAGACGGATTAGAGTCAAGTTGTACAGTCATGCCACACAGACTAGAGTCAAGCTGCACAGCACATGTTAGATAGAAAATTCTTGGTAAATAAGGCATGAGGCTCTGTGCACCGACAGGTCATCCCTCGTTTGCATACAGTTTTTAATGTGATTTTGAGCTTCATTTTGGCAAAGTGTATTTTTTTTCAACTATTTATTATTGTTTTGTGTTTAATTTATATTATACAGTCAGGCAGTCTAGTGCGTGGGGCTGTGTGCGTGTTGATGTCTATGGAAAAGTGTTAACGCCAGTCAAAAAGTTGAAATACTTGTTAAGTTACGTAAGATTTGTCTTTTTAATATAACTTTATCCCAATATATTAATACGGATAGACGCAGTTTACGCGATTTATCCCATGCAGCTCATTTCATATTTGTTCTGACCACAAAAACAGTAAAAGAAATCATTTGGAAACAAATAAGTCCTGAAGTTTATTTATTTTGCGCAGGGAACGAAATCCTATTAATTTTGGAACAATAGATACATACACTGTATTATTATACATGTCAACGATACAGTGGGAAATTCTTGTTTCCAAACATTGCCAAATTGATAGAATTTTCCCAGAGCTGAACAACAAAATTCACACTGAGAGAAATTACCGAATATGTCATTCTTTGTTCTTAATAGTTTGATAACTTTGTTTTGTCATGCTTATGGGTAAGATACACTGAAAGATGAAAAAGATTTTGCGTTGTGCAGAGATAAAATCAAATCGTGAAATCAAAGGATCTTAACGGCTTGTTATTGAAAATCGTAATGTGCTGAACAGCCAGAAGGTTTAACTTCTCTGAATATTAGAATACAATTTTGTCCCTAAATGGCAAATGTCACGCAATACACGAATTTCTGCAAGACAATTATCTCTGAGAATAGCAAACCTTCTAACAATGAAGGTTCTTCGCAGGGAATTTGCTACATTTGAGATCTTCGTTTTCCCTGCAAAAATATTTTGAACGGAAGACATTGACAGCACGGAGATGGAAGGGGATACACCAATTCGTCGCGAGTCAAAATTAGCTTGTCTTGTTTTACAAACTGTAATAAATAATCACAGTTCTGTGGTATTCGCATTCCTAAAACAACGAGAAATTTATTCATAGTCTTGCAGCAGTGTAAATGTGCTAATCAATGCGTGCTGTGAAGACATCATTTGTAACATACAAATAACGAGTAAACTTGAAATAGAACGGCAAATAAAAATTCTTCCAGTTTTGGAACAATAGCTTATTTATTGCTACAAATTTTGTAAAAACCTTTTAGTCATTCCAGACTGTAAACCTTTGCACAACATGCAGGCGTAATACCTTGATTTCAAGAAATGAATCGTAAGGGGAAAAGTGAGAACGAAATAGTTCTGCTCTATTATGGGTCAAAACCATAGGATAAAACTCTATTATTCCAAGAGCTAACGGCAGTCTCTATGAATTATCTTCCGTCTTAAATTTTGACTGTGTGAACAAATAAAAACATATTCTGGCACCGAATGGATTTTTTTAAAATTGCGACTGCAGCATTTTCACAAACTCAATGTGTCGTGTGTTTGCAGAAAATTGTTTCCAATGACAACCTTTATCTCTTATTTCAAATATTTTTATTGTTATTTTACTCTTGAGAACTCCTATGTTTTGAACAACGGCCCTTAGAGATGACAGATTCACAAACAACAAGAGGGGCATTTTAATTTTCCTTCTTTCATTAAACATGAGAAAACATCAAAGAAATTTTGTATTAAACTTTGAAAGGAAGAACCTACACAGCAAATTAACGCAACACAACACGCAACCAGGGGGTGGGATCGGCTTGGGATTTGTTTGTCTGATTCGAAGTTATTCGACAGGTAGCTCATGATGTGTGAAAGTTTGGAGAATTTGGAGGGCAAATCTTGATTAAATGTAAAACACGGAAAATCACAAATCACGAGTCCCAGTGAATTGTATAAGTTTAAAATGTTGACTCAGTTTTGTAGCCGAATGTAAACTTGTAGTCATTTGAAATATGTTTCAGTCGGATCTGTGTGTATCACAGATGTGACTGAAACATAATATATGTCACTTCATGCTCACATTTACCTACAAAACTGTGTCAAAATTTTATACTTGTACTTGTCAGTCAATGGAACTCATGAATTTATGTGAGCGAATAAGTCCTAGTCACGCAAACAAATCCCAAGCCGATCCCACGCCTTGTACCTGACGGCTTCGATGAGACTTTCTGTTAATACATAACATAGAACTATGCATTAACTTCTCTAATTGGTTGCATAATTACAATCTGTCTGATATTGCCCATTTGTTTTAAGCCAATAATGCAATAAAGCTATATTTATTCTGACATTTCCCAATAAATGTTAGATTAAGTATGATACTGATGCGAATATGGATGGTTGCTCCTAAAATCATTGCACAGAGATTGTATCAATTGTGCACACATCGATTTCTGTGTACTGAAAGCATTTTTACAGCAGTACACGGAATTCGTATAAGAAGTTTAAGAATAGCGCATCAAAAGCACAGCATGAAATTCTTTCGTGCTCTCCTTTGTCCCTTCGTTTCCAAAATGATACAATTTCTGTGTACTGTTCCCATCAGACATCACTCGTGTTTTTACAAAAGTCTAGCTAATTAAATCAAAGTAATATGTTTGCTGTTAAACAGGGGGTGGGATCGGATTGGGATTTGTTCGCCTGATTAGGACTTATTCGACACACAAATCGTGAGCCCCATTGACTTCCATTGTAAAAATTCCAATTTTGGCAGAGCTTTGTAGCTAAATGTGAGCATGCAGTGACCTGTATTGTCTTTCTGCCAGATCTGTCTGTATCATAGATCCGACTGAAACACAATGCAGGTCACTGCATCCTTATGTTTCGCTACAAAACTGTGCCAAATTTGGAACTTTTACAATGGAAGTCAATGGGGCTCATAATTTGTGCTCACAAACAAATCTTTATCTATCCTATACATTTGATCAAGATTTGTTCTCCAAATTCTCAACATTTCACAAATCGTAATCCACCTGTCGAATAAGTCCTAATCAGGCGAACAAATCGCGATCCGATCCCACCCCCTGTAAAATGCAAAATGTATAATTTCTTGTTGATCTACAAAGATAGATGATAGATTTCTTATTGAAATAAGTAGACCTATATTGTTAATTGTTCCACCTTTGATAGTGCAATGGGCCATTTAGCTTGGTAATTTAGCCGTTTCGTTCGAACGCATGATCATAGATCTTTCAGTGCAGATTGGGAAAACTGTATGAGCAGTATCTTACTGGCTACGTACACGAGGCTAATGCATTAAAACTGTTTCTCTGCCGACAGACAATTACAATTTTCCATTTTTGCACTAGTAATCACATATTTAAATACAAATATCAAATATATCATTTCAGTTAAGGAAAATTATACAAATTTTGCACCCTTTATTAACAAGGGAATTCAGTTAATTCATAAATAATCGAGTCTCCTTCTTCTACAAAAGCGAATTACTACAATTCAACAGGTGACGTTAACATATTTCATAAATATATTACTTAAATATCTTAAAAGTCTGCCATTTTACTGAAGAAAAGTTTCTGGGTCCAGATCAAGACTAATGTCAGGAAAAGAGGATTAAAACATGATTAATTGTCGCACTATGCGGCGGTGTATATTGTAAAAATACCAAGCATTTGCTCGTAAATTCACTACATATACATTACCACTAGTCTTACAAGTTCATGCAGCTTTTAATGACGACGATGTTAGGATTTCCCGTTACCATGCAAAATGTTTGCACCTTTTCTTCAACTCCCTCCCATTAAAATTGACGTCTAGTATGTTAGGTCATAACAATGGTACGGGTACTTAAGCTGTCTTTACGTGTATCTATTAGTCGGTACGTCTGTTTTCCAATATGTCCATGTACAGGAAGGAGAAGGGTTACGTTTGTCACAGAAGCAGCATCAGAAAACTATTTCTTTTGTAAGGGCTTTGTTAGGCATGTCCCAAATGAAACACCTGTCGGATATTTTATTATCACAATATTTCAATACATGTAATCCCACTTTTAAGGATGACAGATTAACATTTGTGATAACAATGTCAAATGTTAACCCGTCGTTTCTAAAAATGGCTTCATTGAAATATGTAAACACCGGATAAAATATCCCATAAATGGTTTAGCCGGGACATGCCTGTTGTATTCGAACTAACCAACCTGCTCAAGGGTACAATCAATGTAACATTTAACATTATTATAATCAGCCAAATTTATATTCAATATTATGAAGAAGTTAAGTGTGAAAAATATGTTCGTAAATATTCTAGACGTTACTGTTACAAACTTAATGACCCCTTTTAGTGAAAATTGTTTTGAAAGTTATGTCTGCGCACCTTATACCATGTGCGACAGCATCCAAATGCGCAAATTAAAATTGATGTTATGGTTAAAACGATTTTGCGGGAGCGTTTTGAAGCTTCATTCAACACAGTTAGATGCATTGCTGCATAATTCCTTTCCAAGAAATTGTCAACATTCTCAGTTTGATAAAGTATGCTGTTCGTGTCTTGAGTCTGAATTAGGCTTTTAATACCATGTTTTTCTCGGATTTGCCATCGGAAGACCACCTCATGTTTCCTTCTTACTTAGATCTAGTTTATTATTTAAGTGCCTTAGAGAAGGAAAAACGACATTTTTTTGTTCAGAACTCATTATTGTGTCAATTAACTGCTCTTTGGTTTTTTTGACAAGACCGTTTAAGACCGTTTTGTCAGACTTAAAAAAATCATTTGATACGAATCCTGACGGAAAAGCAATGAAGGACAATGTCTTTAATAGTCGTTTTTCGACCCTTCGTGTTTCTGCAAGTAGTCTCTTTATGTGTAGACCATTAAAATTTGAAAGATCTATCGCGACCAGTCCACTTTTTCAATGGGGTTGCTGTTATGAGGACAACACATCATGGTCCTACACAGCCACCATCCACCACGCGGAGTGGGGTTAAGTATGGTAATGAGAGAGCTTAAGCTAAACTGTGCCCGGGCTTAGGAAGGATATCTAACCAGCTACATTATTATCTTTTTAAACTTTTTGTGGACCGAAGATGAATGCTCAACCGAATCGGCCCCGAAGGCGATTGTACTTACAACATGGCTGCCAGGAGAATGGTTCCCAGTCCAACTGACGAACCACCAAAACGACTAACTTCAACTTAATTGCGATGCAGGAGACAAAAATATTTAATGTTAAACTAAAACTTTAGAGAAATAAGATTTTAATGTGAGAACTACAGATTTTTAATGGACAGATCAAAGAAACTTAAAAATACAGAGGCGTAGCTTTTTAACAATGCGATATTTTGCAATAAACACTGCTTTTCCTGCTTTCAAAGAGGCAAATGCTGACTTGAAAAAATATGAACTCAATTCTGTCAATGAACACTTACCCTCAACAGAGTTTTGCTTTCAAGGGCAAATCTTTCATTGTCATTTCCCCTGCATCCTTTCGGATCGGGATGTTCGCACTCTGTTATTCTTTTAAATTATCTACCCTTGCATCAGCTGTGTTTGAAGAAGTTGCGTGATCTATTGATTATCTTGCAAAATAGACTTAAAGTTGCGTTCTCCTACTGAAACCAAAGTCAACTTTTAAGACATTGTTTTTATTACACATGTCAGACACTAGGACTTATCTGTAAGAGAATATGATATGATAAACAGAACAGAGAAATCACTCCATAATAGAAATATCTTTCGTTACTCGGACTCACGCATGCATTAAACGAAATCTACACCAGTTGAGAATTATATTGATCTATCTTGCAAAGACTCATTTGCCTTCCAGCAACATAGCAATGGATCCAAAGCCAAAGAAAATATGAAATAGAAATCTGTATCAATTATAACTCTGTAGAGAGCAAAGAAAGACATAAATCTCACTGAATTCCTTTCAAACACACTCATTCCTTTGACACATTAACGTCTTTCATAATGTCTTATAATAAACTTCTTAGACAATCCACTAAATAATTTACAAGAGAATAAAGAACCTATCAATTTCGGAACACAGTGTAGAATTCTTTTTGATCTCACGCGTTTTCTAATTAGTAGAAATTTAAGGAGCTCGAGTAAAATTGTGTCAAACTATTCTTTGTAACATTTGTTTTCAGATAAATGTTGGGAATTTCAGGAGCTGAGTCACATAAAGTACGTTCATGTGAATTTACTTGTATCAATCTTCGTTGATTAAGTCAGATGTGGTTCACAGAATAAATCCTGGAACAAAGAATTTCACGCCAGGTTTACGCGTACCAATACCAGTTTTTTCTGCTTCCAACCATTCCAAATTTGAGAAATTTCGGAAGTTGATAACATTCATGATCAATTCACTTTAATCGACACAGTGAAGGACACTGGCAAATGTGAACTACAGACACTTGAAACAATTTTTTTAAATGCCCGTCAAGTTTTACCTGAATAGCATGGTGATCAACAGTGACGAATTTATTCATTGCTTGAATAGTAGCTTGTCCATGTTTTGTGCAAATCATAACGTTCCATGCTTACAAAAATGTTTCTTGTGAAACTGCTCCATGCAATTTCAGGACAATTTCATGAATAAATAAAGACAGCAAGACAGTCTCCGGTAGGATTTGGGCATATTTGCGTGATTAATGAAAAAGTAAAAGTATTACAGTTTTATTATTTACAATAGGAGAGGCACTGTTGCTCAGGAATACAACTCATTCCATGATGTTCAATGAAAGTATGGATAACGTAACGTATACAACAATTACCACCAAGACAGAGGAAATAAATGGGGGCTCAAACGTTTATACATTTTACAATACGAGCGAAAACCACACAAGTTTGACTGATGGTACTGACGAAGAAGAAGAAGAATATGATGCTATTGCAGACGGTATCAACCTTTATGTAATGCCCATTCTAGGTAGGATACCTCTTTTTATGTTGTACAAATATTACAAGTAAACTTGTATGCATGTATGCTAGAATACATGTACACATGTAATAATATTATAAGTTTAATATCTAGGAAGACTACATTGCCCTTTTTGTTCACACACAGAGCTTAACCAGATCATGAAATTACTATTAAAAGTGAAGCGCCCCGCAACAATTAAATTCCACATTGAACTTATTCAATTGTTTCGGGGCGCTAAACTTTTGATAATAATTTCATGATCTGATTTGTACTATTAACTTGGGCGAGATTTGATGGGAACTCGTAGCAAGAACAACGTAAATTTATACTGCACAGTTTCTCGTAATCATAGGGTGAAATTCCTATCATTTTGAAAGTTTCAAATTGAAACAATAGCGCATCAAAACACAGCGTAAAATTGTTTCGTTCTTTCCTTTGTGCTCTTCGTTTTCAAAATGAATTTGAAAGGAGATGAAATAGTTGAAAATCTCTATTTATGTTCTTTTGCAGTTTTAGTTGGAACGGTGGGAAATACACTATCGTTTGTTGTGATGAGACGCAAATCATTGAAGACAGTATCAACATGTTTTTATTTGGCCTTATTAGCCGTTTCCGACACAAGTAAGTTAATTATTTGAACAGTATTTGAGAGGTACTTTTACGTCAGACTTTTTCTTCTAGTAAACATCAAATTTCACAGTTATCACCCAAATTGTGAAATATTTACTTTTATGTAATATGGGATCAAATCATGAAATTCCTATCAGTTTTGGAACAATAGCAAATCAAAAGCACAGCTTGGAACTGTTTTGTTTCCTCCTTTGTTCTGTACGTTTCTGAATTGATAGAAATTTTATGATTTGACACCAATTTTATTATTCCATCCATTAAGAATAGATAATTGAAAGTTTACACATGTCTGACCCGATATATTTTTCCGTGTTACTAGGAAACTTTCGGGCGCAGTTTGATAGACATTTGTGTTACTTCCATGACAGATTGATTACATGGCTCTTCACGAGTAAATTTATACTCTCTTAGAAGTACCGATGTAAAATTGGTACAGGTCTTGCGAACCTGTTGAAAGTTACATCTGTCAGAGGCAGGTCAGAATTGCGGCTATTTCATAAACATAACAAAGAGAGAAAACATGAAAAGATACGTACATTGTACACATGATGAAAAATACATTTGTATCACAAAGGAAAACTGGAATCTAACCTGGTCCGCAAGTAAATAGATGTGGTATGGATTCGTTTGGTGAGAAATGATTTTCAATCAGACATCAAAAAAGCGCCCTGCTTTGGCAAATGTTGCGTTAGACTAGTTCCATTTAGGACCCTGAATATGTGTATTTCTCAAATGCAAACTGTTCGTTATATTGAATAATGATCTGCATTTCCGTTTGTATTCCAATTTTAATTGCAATGTTAACAACTACTTACATTAGCTTTGTCAAGTTTCGGAAAGATATTATCTTGCCGTTTGTTTTGAAAGTAAATAAATTTTTTGTTGCTTCATTACACCATTTATTCGGCATAATTTAAAAAGTAAAACAGAGAAATATTACACTGAATTCTATTGAAGAGAAACAAATAAAGAAATTGGCAAGATAATATCATGAAACTCGACAAAGCTATTGATTGAACAATATTGCCAGGTTTTATAAGTTTTATCCAATTATGCAAAGAGTTCAAGGAGTTTCCAAGTGTGAATTGCAACACAACACATGGAATGTTAGTAATTAAATTTTGGAGACATAAATTGTGACGGACAAAAACTCAAATTAAAAATTTTGAATGCTTATCAAAGGGTGTCATCCATAAAAGTGCAGAGTAGTAGATCAATGTTCTCAAACATCCCGCGTCTTTTCGCACATCAAGTCTTTTCTCATTCACTGTTGACGAAACAAAGGTGTTTTTTTCCAAACTCGATGTCAACTTAATTCAACTAATTTACCAAATTAGGTAGGACATATGTATACCTATACCATTTTTTGGCATGTCTACCATTGAATTTTATTGTACGCCAGTGATACCAATTTTGGTGGGTGACATCAGTATATTAAACCAAAATCAGTGCACTAACTGATAGGACAATACTAATTTTGGTACGTCTCCTAATTGCAATAGAAGAACATTGGATAGTCATGTCACTTATCAAGTAATCTGTCTGAAGAATTAGGTGAATTAGTCAAGAGAATTTTAATTTCGA
This sequence comes from Haplosyllis anthogorgicola, assembly GCA_038406195.1. Classification (NCBI taxonomy): domain Eukaryota; kingdom Metazoa; phylum Annelida; class Polychaeta; order Phyllodocida; family Syllidae; genus Haplosyllis; species Haplosyllis anthogorgicola. The sequence continues at coordinate 13,835 of JBCAUI010521478.1, read as the reverse complement.
AAAACCGTCAATGCTAATACAAGTATGCGGTCTACACTCATAGTTTTCGAACAAAGAGATTCTCAAGTCCGGTTTCGCGTATGTTTTACTTGGATGGGAAACCTCTTTGATGACATAACACAAAATTTTCATTTTTTTGCAGTAGTTTTATGGTCTGGGTGTTTTGTTGAATGGGTATCTCATTTAACTGATAGCCGTGTAAACCCAGAGGTATGGACCTACTGTAAGGGAGATTGGTTTCTTTATTACGTGTCGTAAGTACCCGAACCATACTGTATTGAAGGCAATGTTTTCCTGAAACAATTAATATATCAAAGTAATACTCAACATACTACATGTACATGTTCCCGAGGGCACAGTTGCAAAATGAAGCAAATATGGTTTGCCTTTAAGGTGCTTTGAAATATGCAGACAGATAACTTTGTTTTATATGCAAGTTTACTGGTATGTCTACTTCGCAGAAGTACACTGATATTGCAAAGATACACTTTTCTCTGAATCCATTATACGATGCCATATGAGAAATAATAGTATTTGGGTCTATATAGTTACAACTATTGAGTTCAAAACCAAGTGATACCAAGACAGACACACCAAAATACCTTATTTTGGCAAGTGAAGAATTTCAGGTAGATTGACAATAAATGTAACGAAAGTAACCTCAAGGGCAAAAGCTAAATTTTTTTCAGAGATTCTTACAGTGAATTTCCAGTATAAGAGAGTAAATTGTCATAGTGAATTGTCCTTGATATGACAGGCTCAAAGGATGAAGGTTTAAATCAGAAATTTTAGGAGCTGTAATTGGGGTTAGGGGCCATGTAAATTAACAACGTCTCGTTAACTTTGTTACCTAACAAACCACTCTACCTATTCCTTTACGTTTAAACAGGACTGATTACTCATCATGGCTTTTGGTGTTAATGTCCATAGAGAGATGTTTCAGTGTTCTGCATCCCATCAAAGCAAAGACAATGGTGTCCGTGAAAACTGCACAATGGTCCAGTGCTACAACAGTAATTATACTGATCCTGTTCCAAGCTCAATGGTTCTACCTGACTGAACCTGTAACTGTAGATGGAGAAACCAGCTGCGAGAGAATAAATAATGCCACAGAAATATATTTCGAAGAAATATACAGCCAGATAGACTCAGCGCTGTATTCATTTATACCAATTACCATAATACTGCCCTGTAATATTGCCATTATTATCAAGATGAACAAGTCAAAGAAAACGGTCGGTGTTGCAGGGGAGGGTGGTAAAGCATTATCAAAGGCAGCAGGTAAGAGATTATTACTAAAAATAAACATAACTTACTATTTACATGTCTGCTATGATCGAATTTGCAAGAATTAAAACAGCAAGAAATGTAGATCGAGAACATGGTTGTTGAAGATGTCAGATTTCTTGGCTAAATTAACAATGAAATTCTGGTCGCTGCACAATCATCAACAGATAGCTGGTGACCAAATTAAGTCAGCTTTATAGACATCCTCCTGACGGACTAATTGGCCTCTCACGTTTCGTGATGTATTCATTAAACCTCGGTTGTCCTGTAGGAAACCATGTAACGTTGCATTAGCCAAATCTCATTGCACGTGTGTCTAATGTCAGAACATGGAATAAGCATGCCTGGTGAGAGCTTACACCAGAACGATGTCTCATGTGCAAAAGCTTAAAACCCATCACTCCTTCAAAGGGGAAACCTTAGAAAGGAGGAACTTGCGTGAAAATTCGCAGGCTCAAAACGACCGTGTATTGCAAACGGTTTTAAGCTTTTCTCGTTCACATTTGATAACAATCACGTAAAGGATATTCCACTCACTTGAACACCATTTGTACTGCTCACACTAATTAGCCTAGTTGTTAAGTCTGCCAACTACTTCAATTTAATTGCCTTGTATGTTTGTATCTTTAAATTTTAGGGATTCATTGTAAAAACTGATGAATTAGGCAAATTTATCACGCATAAATTTGGAGGCTAGACATCATTTTTGTGAAAAAATGTATTATGTGTATTATACTATCCAATTTTGGAGCATCTGTCTACCTACGGATCCAATACCAGCAAATTCATGACTCTTGTTTTGCCTCCCGGCCAAACTGCAATAAGGGTCATTTTTCGCACTCCATACCATTGGCGGATCTAGCGGGGGCGCCGCCGGTGCGCCCACCCTCCCAACGGCCCAAATTTTCTTCGTTTTCATGCGCTTTCTGCTAAATTTTGGGCGAAAATAGGGGTGGCGCCCCCCAACGGGAAATCCTGGATCCGCCCCTGCATACTGCACCCTGGGTACAATTCGACGAGCGTTAGTTTGCCCCATTACACCACCACTCAATCTATTACATTTTTTTTCTGCACAACCTTTTATTTTTACAGGTAAAGCGACCGTTATGCTCGTCACAGTTTCAATATGTTTTATTCTACTCACCGGACCTGTCTCTGTAGTCTACACTTTCTACAAAGAAAAAACAGATCTTCAAGACACGGTCAGCCTGATGCTGATGTACATCAATCACAGTATCAATTTCTTTCTGTATTGCTTTTCATCAAACAATTTCAGAAAAGAACTTGTATCTCTGTTTCCTAACCGACTGTTTCGTACCGAAAACCATGTACATGAAATGCACACTACCGACACAGCTGCAAATTAGGCAGGAGATACACGATACGATCTAATCGCTTACCATCAATGATCGCATACGATTTCAATTAGAAATTTATCCAAAAATAATTACAATGTATGACAAAGAAATAAAAATTTATCAGATTCAAGCTCTTTATTACCAGTGTAACTCTTCTTTGTAAGCCACAACGTCATTTTACTCAAATAAGTAAAACACAATCGAATGCATTTAGATCTAAGATTGTTTGCGATTATTACGTGTCATGTATCTCCGGCCTTCAATATAGTCCCTCGAGATACATTGAGAAAATCGTGTATTCTCCATATATCTCAATTTTAATTTCAAATTTGTCTTTGTATTTCGATGCAATTCAATGTTGGCAGATAACCTGGTCTGACAAAGAACCTGCATGTTCAGTGTTAGGTAAATTTGGGTGTACCGTACCTTGATCCACACCAAGATACAGGCGGACATACTACACGACGACTTCTTGGGGTTCACGTACATACACGAATTGTAGACTAATTATGTTGACAAGAAAAACGTGATGTGCAACGTCATGCAAATTTGGATGTACCACACCCAGATTCACGCCCAGATGCAGGCAGACATTCTTTTCAATCACTTCTTTAGTCTCACGTACGCCAACACACGAATTGTAATTATTGCAAAGGTGCGTTTCAGCGCATTATGGACTCTTTTTGAGCTTTTCACGGAAAACAACTAAAACACAGCATACTTTAAAATGTCCCTAAAAGCGACCCTAAATGTGCTTGAACTTAATGAAAAAAATTATATTGTCTTTTAAATGTCACATCGACATTTGCAGGAAGATCTAATACTTTTGGGCGAATGTCACATCTACATTTGCAGGAAGATCTAATACTTTTGGACGAATGCGTATTTCTTCTTATGTAGTCTAATATTTGATACTGAATTATCGTTTTACAAATGAGATTGGATTGCGTATTCAGCAAGGTATCTGGAAAAAAAACCTCTTTCAAATTATTCGCTCGACCCACAATAAATAACAGTTTAAAACATTGTAATAAAAGTTAAGTTTGTTTACGTGGCAGTTTGATCTACTGCAACTTTCATCATCTACAGTCAGGTTTTCTTGTCAATTTATTGACGAAGTTTCCACTGGCTAGAACTATTCCTAACTAATTCCTAATGGAACGCATTGGAATAAAGACAGACAATCCTTGGCACACAACTATTTTATTTCTACAAGACCACCAGAGAAATAAGTCTGATCTCTGTAGCTGCTGTTAACTCACTGAGAGATGTACAGGTTCTAGCAGCTGGAAAGCTGGAGGCACTATTGTTACGGGTCATTCCTGTTTTCGGTTTAAATTTCAAGCTTTTGATACGAAGTCTCAATTAATGGTGTCATTACGATTAGAAATGAAGAACTAATGTATTGGTTCAGTGAATAAAATCAATTTAATGCCAAATATGTGTATGATAATTACAAGGAAAGAATAAGAGAAATCAAAAAGGCTGTAAAACATAACATCAATCTCATTAATGACTAGTAATTTGCAACAGATTTCCTAGGTTAAAAGATGTAAACGATTTGAAATACACATTTAAATGAAACTGAACACATTAATGGCTGAAATGACACAAGGATTGAAACAAATATACAGTTTAGAACAATTAGACAATTCAATCTCTCACCCTTGTACACAGATAAGCAAATGAAATCAGTTAATAATATCTATAATGACAATATTCCATCCCATCACAACCAGTCCAATATGAGATATATCCATTGCTACAACATAATGGCATGAAATGCATTAAAATATACAAAATAATAACAGATTTACCCCCGAAAATGAACTTAATTTGACAAATAATTGAATTTATACCAACCAGTTGATCAACCGAAGTGACAGATTGCATGCTTCTATCCATCCAAATCTCCCTCCCCCCATTAGTAAACTCATTAACTGTTACCATTTAACTGATTGTAAAGATCATAATGACCTTCACAATGATCCCAAAAGCAGGCGAACTATCGAGTATTCAATTAATCAAGGAATTTATACCAATTTTCATGACATTTGAACAACATGGCTATGGCAAATATGAACAAAAATAGGAAAAAATAATTTAAATGCATTGACCAACTGTTAGCAATGATGCAGACAATCATAATGACACTGAATATGTGAAATGTAATGGCATTTTTGTCATTAAAACATCAAATTTCATAGTTATTCCATTGCTGGTTTCTCTCCATGTTGTTTCAATCAACCTAATGTACTGATTAACTGGCCTGCCATCCAAGTGCAGAGACTGAATGGTTGATTGATCACAGATAATTGATCAACTGATTATTTAACACAGGGTGATAAACCAAAAATACACAGCATACAGGGGTTCTTATCGTTAATGTCAAGTTTATTTCAAATGTGATACGGCAAAGAACATAAAAATTATGAATATAAACTTTGTCGGGTAACACTATCATGAATATTCATTAACTTATTAAGTAGCTACTGCACAGGGAGCGTGAGTGCTTGTTCCAAAAGTTTCTTTGTGCAAACTATGACGTTTGGAATATTTACCGAAGTTGGAAATCGAATTGAATTAAATTAATATTACAACATTTATTTTAACCTACGAATATCTAGGGCCCTGGGACCCACATTCCGATTGCCGATAGACACTGAAATATAAAAGAAACAATACGTCTAAATAAGTCGAGTTAGGCCGTAACGTTCATATTACTTCCATGGCAGGTAAACATCAACCAAGCAGCTGAATGGGATTAAGATTTTAAATCGATTTAATCGAAGTTTTTCTTATTTAATTCACCAGCTCAATTAGGTAGATTAGGCAAATTAGGCAGGAAATTTCTACTATAGTTAGTCAATAACTGAATATGGTCAGTGCCTAATAAAAGCTTCATTAAATTTAGTCATTTTCAATCAAGTCACAATTATTAGTCATATAGTAATCATGATGTAAATTTCCCTGCCTAATCTGTCTAAACACATGAAACATACAGGAGAAACCCCGAGGTGACCACAACAGTAAAGTTTGTCGGGTAAAGTCTTTCTGAAGTAAGAGCGCGAGAGAGTGGACAGACAAAGGAGACAAGCCTGAAGGACAAACGGACACAATCCACACATGCCCTCTTCTTTGCGCAGCTTTTGAATTGATTTCATGTTACAACAATACAGTTCCATGCTGTTTCCTTCCCTCGACAAAAACACCTTTTGTTCCAAAAATGAAGAGACGTGAACGGACATTACATCATCTGTTTGATCAGAGTAATTAATAAACAGTGATGCATTTACAAACTTTACCTAATGCCCCCAAAAAGTAAATCCTGCAATACTTTAGATAAATATTTAACAGCCACCATTCTTTCGAGTGCATAAGTCACAAAGGTCTGTGTGATGTACCGTCGATGCTTATTAATTGGATGTAAAATATACGAATTGTACTCTTAATTCAAAAATTAAGCTCCAATATGAACCTCATTCTGTACTCATTCTCACGTTTGTTGCCCAGAGGCATCGCAAGTATTTACTCAAAGTATTATTTTATTTGTCTTCGAGCTCCTCATGAATTATGGAAGTGCTCTCATGAATTTAAATTATGTCATCTTGCCCGTGAAGAAATGCGTGTTCTTTGCTAATTACACCATGGTCAACAGTATAGATTTAAGTCTTTGCAAAAGGGATTTCATGTTTGTTTGTTAAATTATGTTGTTGTCCTGCAAAGATTGAATTCAGTTGTTTAACGGACGGAGCAATTTCCAAATTAGTCTACTCCAATAATATGTAGAGCTACATATTTTCGCTCTAAGATTTGACAAATTGACTAAATCTGGGGAAGTAATTTACAAAGGTCTAAATCGGGAAATAAATATTGTTTTCGTGTGGACATGACTTTTAAGATGTGAGATCATGATGACAGGACAAAAGTTTTGTTATTTACTAAAATTAGGTGTAATGTCGTGAAACTGCATGTTCTAATTACGTGCCTGCATGTATTTATGTATTTTCTTATGAACAAATCAGTCATCTGTCTTGTTGTTTTTTTCCGGATTAGTCGGGAATGCGGAAATACACGAGTTTTGCCAGTAAGCAAATTTTAATAGCACTCTAGAAAAGAAGTAGCACTCTAGATGTTAAAGGACTTGAGACTTCAGTTTGAGTTACCACCAGAGTTACCACCGGGAGTGCTGCAGTCTAGAGACTGCAGTTAGAGTTAATGCCAGGGGTGCCACAGGCTTCCCACCTTTTCCTGCACCTGCAAGTCACCTGACTGTCTACAGACTATCCTATTGGTTAATTAGAGTTATGCGTTAGCATCATTAGTAGCCATCTTTAATTATTCAGTTCAACTTGCACCTTTGATGAGACATGTATTTTTGTACCAGAGTTAATAAACTATATCCAAAGTCTAGAAACTATCATTCTAGTCTTTTTACACTAGAAAAGAAGTGCGAGGAAGAATTGTGCTAATTGAGACGAGTACGAAATGACAGCTGACAAGAAAATATGATAAACAAATATGTGTAAATTGTAAAGCAAAAAATATCACGATAGCGTGTCAGATGAAACGATGTTTTGCTCGATCTGGTTCACAGAATGAAAAGTATAAATGACTCCCCTCTCAGCACTTGATCATGGACAGACAAAAAACTAAAATTATATTTCTTTCATGTCCGGGAGAGTACGACATCAGCGATTTCTTTTGAACGGATAAACAAATGAAAGACGACTATCAGCACGACAATTAAACAAACAATTGCTTATATACGGTCATAGTCAACAGTCTTTATTACAAAGGAGAAAAGGATAAAACCAGGTACTTCAAGAAATCATCACTTCAGAACCAAAAAGTACGTGTAAAGAAATAGTTGCGGACATTGAAAATCTTCTAAAACTTTGCGCTATTAGTTAAAGCGACCACAAGAATTTACTGACTGTTGACAACATCGAAACTAAATTCCTAAAAAGACCCAAAAAAACTTGGACATTTTCATATATAAGTGGACAGTCGCAAGGAACGAGGCAGTAGCCAAGGGAATTTCCATTGAATGCCTTGAGTACTGCAGCATTCTGAAGCAAAACAGTTGTGGATGCAGAGACGATTTCCAAGCTAGCGAATTGGTGCATTTTTGCCAATTTCTCCATCTTCAAGTACAAAATCAAACCGAACCAGTATTCTTCGAAGAACCATAACAGAGTGAATCATGAAATTGTCTGCAGTAGTTGTATCTATCCTGCTCTGGGAACTAGTGACAATCACAGGTGTAATGGGACATGGACGATTAGTCACTCCTCCTTCAAGAGCTTCGATGTTTAGACAGAACTACAACAATCCAGCCAACTACAATGATAACCAGTTGTACTGTGGTGGAACATCGGTGAGTAATACACATACATACATACATACATACATACACACGCATGCATGCACACACACACACACACACACACACACACACACACACACACACACACACACACACAGAATCTTCCCAGAACAGTTTTGATACCATGTTTTGTCGATTCAAAAGATACGTAGTGCCAGACATGTGTATTTTTGGTCTAAGAAATATAAATATATAGTTTAAACACTCACTGGGTAGTTCAAAAGTGTACCACAAAGTTTGTAATTACATCTAAATACCCTTTTACACAATTCTCTCCATATTCGTCTCTAGTTTCGTGAAAAATTGAACAAAGGCGAAACGGTGTGAATTTAATCATTGAGTAAAAGGTGAATTAAGTTGGAATGTACTTTAAAAAAGCAAGTATTTTATCAAAAGAACCAAAAACTTGCATGGTTATATGATAAGATATGCTCATTGTACAGGAAAATTAATCACAAAAAGATCTTCATTGACGATTGACGATTGTATTCGGCATTTTCAGTCATTCACTCCAAAAAACTTATGAAAAAAAGGTTTCTCGGAACTCATTTTGCCTCAGAGTGCTGGTAAATTTTCTAATTGGCCGCTAAATTAACTTAAATTAATAACCTGAAAATTACCTGATTTATATACATTCTTTATACACTCCCAAAACACAAATCGTGGTCTAAATAAGATGAAATTAATAGTTAGACAAATTACATTTCAGCATCAGTGGGAAGTTAACGGGGGCAAGTGCGGAGTTTGCGGGGATCCGTGGGATGCTGCCCGTGAGCACGAGGCAGGCGGCAAGTACGCTAACGGCATCATCACCTGGGTCTACGAGGAGGGAGGCATAGCTAAAGTCGTCGCACAGATCACAGCCGCACACGGAGGTAGGTCTATGTGTTAACGAGGAACAAACATTAGGGGCTTTCCTTAATTCGTAAAGTTCTAGCCTTATTTTGCCTAATTTGTCTAATTCGATAAAATGGAAATATATATGCTAATTTTGGCAATGATACACAGATTTAGGACATTCAAACAGTGTAATATGGTAGATTTACCAGAAATGGTTCAATTTACATGCACTTAAGACAATGTCATCAAAAATTGGTATATTTTTGGTAAATTTTTTATCCAATCTAAATATACTTATTATACAGATAAGACAAAATAAGGGAGGTACGAATTAAGAAAAACCTAGATTCTACTACAACATTTGGGGAAAAAGCCTGAGTTTTTGTGTAATTTAAGCAATTTCTGCTCCCGTCCTTGATTTGAAGAATTTTTCAACATTTGCGAAAAACTTCATAAATCATTTGGTGACTTTGTTTCACATTCCCCGCAGGTTGGATAGAATTTCGAGTTTGTCCTGTGAACAATCCCACTGTGAGGGCAACTCAGCAATGTCTCGACAATTATGTTCTACCCGTTGTTGACGCCAATGGAAACCCTCAGGGTTCGGAATTCGGACCAACCAAAACCCCGGTGAGTACATCAAATACCCACACATGAAACGTTTCTCGAAAGAGCAACAAAATACATTCACACAGGAAAGAGCATTCATTCTGTTTGTCATGTATAATCCAACATTTGAAATTCTGTTTCAGATAAAGAAGGAAGGAGACTATACAGTATATGTACGGCTACCTCAAGGATTAGTTTGTAGCCAGTGTGTTCTACAATGGAAATACAACACAGGTAGGAATCATATGACCAGTGGATGAAATTCCTATCAGTTTTGGGATAATAGCACATCAAAAGTACAGCGTCAAATTCCTACATTCTCTCTTTTGTTCTGTACGTTATCAAAATGATAGGAAGTTCAGGAGCTGAACTGTACTAGCATTAAAGAAATCGCTCGAAGCCCGCGTAAAACTTTACCAGCAATTTTAGATACAGGAGTGGCGTTAAAACTCACACAAAATAATTCCATACCAAATAGTCTGTTCAGGTTACTGTAAATGATAACAGTGGCCCATGTTAAACATAGGGGAAAGATGAGTATTTCGGGTACTTGCTATATCGGGCCAAAACATTCATGATCGGTATATGTGCTGGATAATTAACCACTCGTCAAGCAGAAAGTGATATTACATATTTATATTACGTAAAAATGGCACCTAAATTACACTCATTTCTACAGGTAATTAATGATCAAATGCATCTTGTAAATGTCTAATGTCTGAGTCACATAGTAAAGACAATGTAAAAAGACAATGTTTCAATAACAGTTTTGAATCCTCTCTATTACGTTTCTCATGAAATATGTAATTTGGACGTCTTACTAGATTTCATTGTAGTCACGATGCAAGCATCTGGCTACGAGTACGTGATATGGCACTTGTTGACTGCCCCTGCCCCTATTTAAAAATTATTGATGTTCTATATCATAAACAAACTGTATATACGGCAATGCTATCACTCGTGTATTACCATTTATATACAGGCAACAGTTGGGGAACGGCAGGATCACAGGCCGTGGAGCAATTCTACGGTTGCTCGGACGTGAAAATTGTCTCACGGTGTCAAGGATGGGACAACAACTGCCGAAATCAACTTGGACAAGTTCCGCCATCTGGTCAGGTGGGTTTTAGTTAATCACACATGGTCCCAGTTCATGCACATTTCATTTGTAATTATAGTTCAATTTGTTGCAAGAATAACATGTCAGCAGTATGGTGAAGAAAAAGCACTATTTCATCCCATGATTAAGTTCTAATGTCTGACAAACAATGTAAATTTCTTTAGGGAACTGTCAACAACAATAATCAGAACAACAACAACAACAACAACAACAACAACATCAACAACAACGGTCCACTCGTGATCAGTGGTGGTGCATTATATGTCTGCTCAAGTAAGATAAACCGTTTTATGTTCTATTTTATTCTTTAAGGACCCTTTACCAACAGTTGTTTCGTGACAAAATCTAACGCACAATATCTTTGGATTGTAGCGAAGTTACCAGGATATATAACCGATTCTTGGTGTCAGTCAAACTGTGAGTTCGACGCTTGTCCACAACATGCTGTACAGTGTAGTTGTGAAGCTAGAGTTCCGAGCAACAACAATAATAATAATAATAATAACAACAACAACAACAATAATAACAACAACATCAATAACGGACCTATTGTGATCAGCAATGGTGCATTGTACGTTTGCTCAAGTAAGACGATACTCTGTACTAATATTGACGATGTTACCCTCGGTTTACTTTCAAGGATGTAGAAAACGGAAGAGTTAACTAGTTTTCGTAATATGGTTGAATTTTAACTATGACACATCAAAACTCGGCAGTACTCCTACCCTTTCTGCAAAAAATAGGAAAATATCAAAGAAAAGTCTTCTTGCTGTGCTTCATTCTACTTTTAGGTGTATCTCAAGGCTTTTTTACGGATGCTTGGTGTCAGGCCACCTGTGAGCTTAATGCTTGCCCGTCGTTTGCGGCTGAATGTAAATGCGAGTCGAGAACTCCTCCAAACAACAACAACAATAACAACAACAACAACAACAATAACAACAACAACAACAACAACAACAACAACAACAACGGAGAAATGCTATATCAATGTACAAGTGAGTATTGTCCTCACATTTCAAGGAACACCGTCGTCTTATTTTAATGGTTGAGCTCAAATTGACAGAGGATGAAATGTTCTTTCGTACCTACTCATCCAGTGTTAATGTTGAATGGAAGAGAAAGCAGTGGATTCTATTGTTCGCAAAATTAAATATATAAGTTTCAGCAGCTGAACACCATCTATCGTGATACCAAAATGTTTCTTTTTAACTGCCCTTGGCAGTGAATCCTAAAACGTTTGGTTAAAAATGCAGCAATTTGATTTTGTTCCGTTCATTTTCATACGTAAAGTCATTCGCTTAATATTAAATATTAAATTCATTTTTTCTAAACCATGAAGAACGTTTGTTACGCAAATATTTTTTTATGCGGTTTGAAGCTGAGAACGTTACTTCTTTACCGCTACCAGTTTATTGTCAAGACAACTGAACAAATATAAAAAGAGCAGCATGATAAACGTAGAAAACAAATGGTCGAGAAATGATCACTGATGATACTTTTGAATAGGATATTTGTAATAAAATACAATGACAAGTTATTTGATTTTGATACATTAAAGTGTGCGCTTACCCAGTCTGAGTCTGTGTATTCCAAGTCACTGTTTAATTTCGATTTGTTTCAGGTAAAGTGGATAAAGCTCTTGTACCGGATTGGTGGTGTCAGACAAATTGCAAAACCAATGGTTGTCCACAGCATGAGCCAGAATGCCTCTGCATCCCATTATCTTCAAACAACAACAACAATAATAATCAGAACAATAATAACAACAACGGTTCCCCAGTGTGGCCATTTACGAATTTAAATAATGATAATAATAATAACAACAACAACATTAACAACCACGGTTCCCCTGTGTGGCCATTTACAGCTTCAAATAATAATAATAATGCTTTGCCCTTGATTGAGCTAAGACCTCTAGTAGTCCGGCCTGTAATCCAGCCACAACATTTTGGTCCGCGACCAGGTTTCCCTAATGTCCCCGTTAACGTGTTCCCTTTTGCCTTTGATGCAAATGATGGTAGTCAAAATAAGGATGCAGAAGATACCAATGATCCTTTTAGAGTATTTGATAATTTAGATAATTTTCAACCCAATGTACAGTGAGATGCACTGCTTTATGTTACGCGGTGTAGCAAATCTTGCTTAATGTATAATTCGCAAAATGCATAGAATCTAAACCAGGCTTTAAACGGCTAATAGTTTTGTTTTTGCCAGTTCACAATATTATATGTTAAGAAAGAAAACAAAGATTTACGATTTTAAAGGAGGAAAAGTACAAACATTTCTGACCTACCTCACGAATTGAGTGTTCATCTACCATTAGCTAGCTATATCCATCTATTCTAATGATTCAGATGAAATATATTTAAGGCAAATTCTTTATACTGGCATTCCAGGCACTCAGTAACATTTATCAATTCTACGTGGAAAAAGTAATGTAATACAAGCTTCTATTTCTTGGCTAGACTGCATATTTACGCAAAATTTATAAATCCACCCATGTCAATATCAGGTTGACTTGAACACCGAAACATTTATACACTGTTTCAAGAAACTTAACGGATGTTGAAATTTCGTTTGTCCAGAAATGTTTAATTCTTATATCCACATCTGACATTATAGTATCATTAACGTCAAATAAAACTTCGTATTTATGATTTAAGAATCGTTAGGATTTTATCTGTAGGATTACTTGAATTCGAATGCTATTGTAAGATTAGACGATGTAGTGCAATCATGTCAAATAAAGTTATAGGCACAATAATATCAAAATGAGTGGTTTGTGGTATATGTATACATTTTTAAACATTTTCGTAATAGCGTAAAGAGCTAAAATATTATATACTTTAGCAATATAGGTTATTTCCATGATCCTTGAACAAGAATCATTTCACGGTAAGACATCATATCAAAATTCTCATTTTGATGGTTGTTATTTTGTAATGAGACGTTTACCTGTCTTGTAAGAAGGCCGTGTCAATTCATTTTACACAAGAAATGCCTTCCAATCAAAGGCCAAACCGCCCGGTTCGCAAATAGTCATTAAAACGCAAATAGTAACTAAAATGCAAATAGTTATTAAAAATGAAAAAAAATTACAAAAATCTTGAAAGTTGACGTTAAAGTGACCTTGACCTTCAAATAACCTTGACCTATATGTCGCGAAGTGGCTTTTTATTTCAAATAGATAGTGACGGGTCATCTTCACAATTTGTATTGGAATAACACTAGG
>JBCAUI010521467.1:0-11868 GCA_038406195.1 Haplosyllis anthogorgicola | reverse complement strand
GCCCAGTTTTGACTCAATAGCAAAACCACCTTTCCGTTCACAGAAGTCTATCAACGCAAAGCGTGATAGACTAATCATGCTCGAAGATATTGCCGGACTTTCTTTCAAATTAAACTTCCTGAAATCGTTCTTAGAGAAGAAAGGGGCAAACGTACCATAGACATACATATTTTCCACAGCAGTACCAAACTGATTTGCAGCAACACACGTGTAAGCACCGAAGTCCTCACCGTGTAGTTCCTTGACGTGCAAACCAAGAGTTTTACTGTACTCCCCCACATCCCATTCATTGATTTGGTATTTATCTGATTCCTACAATAACAAATCGAGTGTTCATTTAGATGGATTTATTGACAGCTCTAAACGCAATGCTCCTTCAGTGTTACATGTGAATTACATTGAAACCTCCACCTTTTAGGACATATTCCGGATCCAGGGGGGTGCAGTGGCGTGAAAACGGTTAGAGTTACACGGAAAAACATGACTGACTAACTTCGAAAAGCATGTTCTTAGATAATGTTCTTAATAATTTAAGACATAACCTAAACGTATTCGTTTTCACGGAAAATTTAAAGATCATTGCACCAACCTGGATCAGGATTACGCACAAAGAATGCGCTGCTAAAATAGGGGCACGTGTCAATGACGAACACTTGTCGCTATTTCTAGTGAAATAATATTTGACGACACTGTAGCTATTTTTAATCCAACGTTTATTTTGGTGATGCGCATTTTATGATTGTTGAGGCAAATACCAAAGATACACTGTATTGTACCGAATGAACACTCACACGACGACATGACATTTTAGAGATAAATCGATATAAAATAGCAATATTAAACAATGATTTATGCGCTGTAAGGGAAAATCATTACACAACTGATATGAAGTCGACTTATAATTTCACAGGTATTTAATGTTGAATGGGCATGCAAATTTGAAATGAGACTTTGCAGGCATCCTGTCTACACAGCAGACAGTTAGACGGTTCCAATTTTAAATGACTAGAAAGCCACTGATAAGTAAACAACTCAATAATTCGGGTAATTTAAAGAGAAACGTATCTTGCCATTTCCGACATTTTCGAGAACTACTAATTCTACAGTACAGGAAACCATGGTCGCCTGTTTCCAAAACAAATTCTGTATGAGAGACTGAGTATAGATCTAAGAAACAGATCTTGGAAATCTGACCAGCTCAAAAGATCTCCACTTTGTAGGTCATTGTTGTTCTTAGACTATGTACAACACAGTGTTAGTTGGCAAAATATCACTGCCAAATAAGAACCATTACACCGCTCTTAAAACTGGATTAGGATGCTGTAACCCTTTCTTTAAGCAGTTTCCATCAATTAATCACCCGCCGTTTGAATTTGCACGAAGTACTGACTTAGAATAGGCTTTGCGCTGATATGTACAACACAAAAAGAAGAGACTAGTGGCAATTCACACTATACTGTTGTTCGTGTAACATTCACAACTGAAAAATTCCCTAATTCGCAAAGCTGAAATTCAAGTCTTTTTGAGAATGTGATCTTTCAAACTACATTCAAAGTTGAGAAAAAAATCTTGTTACCTTGATAATAACCCCATTCCTTTCCCAGTGATGGGTTATCAGTGGGTTTGCAGCAATCATACATTCAAGTAAAGTGTCCTTCCCTGGGTGCTGAGTTATCTGTTGATATGGTAGCGTCACTTCAGGTGGAACTACAAAAATGTGATTATAGGAATGATAGAAATGCATGTCCACACAGATATTATTGAAGGGCACCAGTCAATCTTTAAAACTTCGATAAAAGCTTCATGGATAACACAAAGTAATGCCTATCCATTATATAGTACAATTTTAATTTAATGTTCTACTGTTGTATCAGAATAATTCCAGAAATTCCATGTACCTCAACTCTCGAGTTTAAGAACCAGACAATTATCTCTGCCGTGTGACGCCGTTATCAATTAAAATAAAGTGAATGTGCAAAGATCATAACCCCATTGTAACTATCAAATAATGATGCTAATACAAAATACCAATGAGGTTCATAGTCGATAGGTGTGTCAACTCTCCAACTATCTTTGCTTTCTCGACTAACTAAAAGTTATGTGCCAGAAATTAGGCTTCGTAGAATCTTACTTTAAAGTGTTTTAAGTTTTGTTACTTTTGAAGTCTGTCGATGAAAACACATTAATGTTTAAAATTTCCTGTCAATTACGAAGTTATTCCAAGAGAAAAACTAAGCTGCAGAAATTTTTATTGATTAAGGTGTTATTTTTTTTCGCTTACATTTGACATCAAGTTTCATGGAATGTTGATCGTTAGGTGAAACACCGTTATCCGCAACACATTCATAGTCACCTCCGTCATCCCGCGTAACGTTGCGTAAAGAAAGTGTTGTGCTGCCGGACAGCAATTCTGCAGTAAAACGTTAGAGTTCAATTTATTGTTTGAGGATTAAGGTAGTCACACTCAGCCTAGAATACGCAGTTTAGAAAACACTGGCATTGCAAAATCAAAGAGTTGTTCAGATGTTGACACAATGTGTACGAGCGAGCAAGAACATATTTTCATATGAGCGGTTCTAAAAAAAATGACGAAGTATTTCTTGAAAAAATTCCGTCACATTACAAACAAAAACGTTTCATAGCTGTGTGACGAAACACCGCTATGAAATATTCCGCTATTTTTGGTTGAAAACCTTGTCTTATTCAGTAAGTATGGGCGAACTATAATGATCCCTGATTTCTCAGAGCGGGGAACATTTTTAAAGCGATAACATAACACTTAAAGGGATGAAGGCCTAACATAATTGGCCATTATTCGCCCCGCGGGCTTAAGAATCATGATCCAGCTAACTATTCTTCTCCATCCTAATTGCAAAAATAATTACTCTCAGAACTATGCCCCATTATTTTTCTACATGCCATCTCCAAGCAAGGAAGCCTCCTCTCTTGTAAAGAAACCGTTCATGATAAGATCAATGGAAAAACTCGGGCAATGTAACTTGGCAAATCTAGAAAGGACTTTGCAGGAACAAGACAAGAAATTGATCGAAAGATCTGTACTTGTATCACGCAGTCAACCAAGGCTATATTTTTCTTCCTCGAGATGTCTACGATAAGACAAATAGGAGCTGACTTGTAAAAGAAAATGTTTCTCTGTTGTGTTAAATAAGCTTGTTCCTTTTAAATCAACCCATACTAGTATCTACAGAGGGGATATCTATTGGAAAGAAAGGCCTTTTTAAAAGGATAGCAAATGTCTCTCTGTTTTGTTAAAAGCTTCTGGTGGGACTCAATCACTTTGCAGGCAAGCATTTTGCTCTAAATTTGTCCATCACATTAGCTTTGAAAGTCTATTCAAATTGCTGCTGGATGAAATCGTAGGACTTTTCTACAAGCAATCAGATTTCGTAATTGATGATATAAAGCAAGTTTTTATGTAGCATAGACTATTGTAAAACATTGCTTTTGGGGGAAATGGAACTTTTATCCAGGTAATTTTCAGTAACTCCGGAATCCTGTGTTTTGTCGGTTCAAGCTTTTGATGCTGTTACCGTTTGTTGTAGTTTTTTAAAACGAATCGGGAACATTTTTACTTTATTTTTACCTTATTTTTCCTTTATGTTTCTTTAAGCTTTACAACATTGTTCATACAATTACCAGCTTTTAAAGAAGATTGTAACTTGCAGAACCTAGCTCCAAAATAAATTATAAGCTCTTTGTTAGAGGAGGCAAAAGAATTGTTGTTGAAAATGAGTATAAATTACCAACACCATTCGATATGAGGATACTCTGGTACGATAGGGCGTAGGATTGGTACCAACGTAAATTTTGAAAGGATATATCTATTGATACTGAGGCATGCGAGATCTGTGCAAAGCTTGGTGTTATTCGTACAATAAGCTTTTCTCAAGCTGATAAAGTGGGTGAATTCCCTGCTTGAATTAAAGGTTTTAAACAAGTTACAAAATTGAAATTTTCAAATACGTCTATCTACTTAATGCCTATGTAATTTATGGGAAATAATCTCCATTCATTCCTAATCTAAGGTTATTAAATGGATATTTGAACAATAGAAGTGATTACCAATCTCCATTCATTCCGAATCTAATGTTACTAAATGGATATTTGAACAACAGAAATGGTTACCTTCTTTTGTTCCATCATATTTATACTTGTACCAGCTAATGGTAGGCTCGGGAAATCCAGTAGCTTCACAACTGAGGATAATATCATCGCCCGGCCTCACTTCAACCTCTCGCCCATGGGAGGTCTCTGTTATTGTAGGTGGATCTGATCATAAAAGAAAACAGCATTGTTATGTTTAATAACACGGTAAGACGAACCAAGGGAACATGTAGGAAACCTAAATACCATATTGTGTTCGAATACTTACCGAAACCAAATCAATTACAGTATCGGTAATAATCGAATAATAAATGTAAACTATTCTTTAATGTAGACAATAGATTTATACAAAATATTTCTAAATTTGGTAGCATTGTTTTTAACTCTATTCAAATATCGTCTGAAGCAAGTGTGCGTTTGTTGCTTACGTGTGGAAATAATATTGTATTTTGTTCAAGGTATATATAAAAACGTAATGTTTGTTGATAATTACAGCTGCGTGACAGATGATTTTAGTCTACTTACACCAAACCCATAATGTGACTTGTTTCTGAGTCTGAGGTGATGAATTGATGATACACGTGTAAGTCCCTTGATCGGACTTCTTGATGTTTTCAATGTGAAGGTTCCACTCTTTTACATAAGGTCGGTTTACACTGATACGATCATCATCCGTCACTGTTTGTTGGTTTATAGTCAGGATGGATGAGTACGGGTCCCTCCAGATCACCTACAGAGCATACGAAGAAAAATCTGACTTTGAGACCTGGATTAGGCGACTACAGAAATAACTACTGTATTGTTTCGGTGACATCATCAATATTAGCACTGCCTAGTGTTCATATTGTTCAATACTGATTGTATGTAGACTGTTGTTTAATACGGATATTATGTATTGACCATGCATTATTTTCATAGTGACATGTTGTTCTGTTAACTTAAGTAATGGAACTACTGTGGTATTGCAAAACTGCAGCCTTGCACCAGAAATAAGCAGAAGTCTGGTGAATTGTGAGACTTCACAATTAATAAATTTACACCATGTTGCAGAAGGTTTGGGCTTTGTTTCAAGGCCTAGAGAATGCTGAAACCATAATCCCTTTGTAGTATTAGGCGTTCATGCATGTTGGCCCTATGAACGTTAGCCAGTGAATATTGTCATTAAGTGATTATCGCAGAACAGCTTTAATCTATTCCTGTATCTCTGCATAAGTATCGCTCACTAATCAATGTTATGTTATTAATAAGTCGTTTGAACTACATCCGTATGAAAAATGTTATCACTGCTTTTATTGTTTATGAGAGGTTTCGCACGATATCCTTATTATGTGGATGATGTAATGGCATAAAACAAACCTGGATTTGTTCATCAGTGGAATCTTCCTACACACAAAAATATACAAGGAAATAATAAAAATGTCATGCACACACAAATGCGTTGTATAAAAAAGCTTCTTAGCTAATAAAAATATACAAACATTCGCGTTTTAACGAAACACTAGAAGAGGTGAAAGAGACTCTTGTTCCTGCTGACGGCAGTTTCATATGAAGTTTCTGTTTCACGATTATTGATACATGACAATCATGATGTTTATGTCGAAAAATATCCTACTTAGGCAACTTCAATTTTCGTTAAAACGCGATTATTCATGCAATATATCATTCGGGTAACGGATTTGCGAACATAATGTAAAATGGTCATTCTGCTAGGTTTAGGTATGTCTTTATCATGCTAGCATATTTGTGATCTAAACTCTCTGATAAGTGTGTGGTAACGGGAAAGCCATGCTGCAAAAAGTTTGTGGGTTTTTTTACGTTTCGCAAATGTGGCACTAAATCAGTGATGGATCCAAGAGGACAATTAGGGGATAAGACTTTTCAATTTATGTACAACGTTGATAAGTTGCGTCCCTGGACACTTTACGTGGTGGTCATCACATTAAAAATCTTGGATCCGCCACTGAACTAAATAATGACATCACAATTTTAAATAGTGCTTTAAAATAAACACCTATTCCAAAGTCTATTTTGCAGAATATCAAATTAAAGCAGCTACTTACCTGTTGAGTTCCTATATCATCTACCGTACAGGGAAGAACCCCCGTGTTTCCCACCACCGCGCTGACCTCTATGTGATTCTGTGGTAAAACTGCAAAGGTAAAATAATAACGTGATTAGAATAAGAATAGATAATCCGTTCACTAACGGTAATGAACAATTTCTATCATATTGAAGTATGGGATTTGACATCCTGCCTCTCAAGAAGCATTGACTTTTCGAAAATAACCGGTTTTCAACATAATCCCCAGTGGAAAATACCACAACCTAAGTGTTTCCTGAACTGATTCAGGTGTATTGGCAAGCACGTTTAAGTTTCTGCATTCTTTAACGGCACTTTTTTTGTTGTTGTTGTTGTTGTTGGGGTTTTTTTTGTAATTAGCCTTCAAAAGCAAATAAGGCGTCAAATTTTCTCAATCAGGCTTCACTCAAGTTTAAAGAAGAATTGCAATCGTCACTGCTGGTGCTCATGTCTTACTACTCTCAAATAGAATGAAAATAATGTTGCATTATTTACCAGCAAAATACATAGAAATGTTCTTTGACAGCTGGATGATGCATGTACAGTATAACACTGCATTCAATGTACAATTCCCTTCCCAAAATTGACAGATCTACAGACTGAACAGAGCATTCTTTAAACTCACAACTCAAATAAAAGTTTTCTACTTGAAGCAATGGTGGATATTACATCCAGATATGGTAAAGGTATTGATCTAATTTAACCCAAGGACTCGTTTTGTTTGGTGCTTAATTTAGCAGAATGGAAATCTGATAAGTGGAGAAGTGCGCTGTTCATATTCTATGTAAATGACTCTATTTTACTTCTCACTGACTGTGAAGCTGCTTTACCCAGGATTGTAATCAAAGTGTCATATTTGTTCAGTGTTGTGTGAATATTAAACACGTGTGTGTGGCTTATTAGACCTACTGTCATCTGTCAGTGTTAGTTACACAAGGAAGGATCCCTCAAATGGAAACATCAATCACACAATTTGTTCAAAGATACGTATGATTTTTATCTCTGCTCTTGCCATTCCTTACGGTTAACTTAATACGCTTAGAAAACAAAAAATAGGCAAATGCATCACCAAAACGACGGAACTCTAACATAATTTTACTATATGAAACAACACGCATACAGTGCAAATGTCAAACTTAAGAGCTGACGTCTACAATTCGAAAACACTTATGGTAGTTCCATGCTTTATAGTGGTAGCTTAAAAGGTAAAGGGTCTAATTTATTTTTCTGACACTTACATACAGTTGTGTTTTGGGCCACAAGGCTTCAAGATGTCAAAGAAAGACTTTAACTCTGACATTTGAGGAGCAACTCTCATTTGAAACTCCCATTTGTCACAGAAGCCTCTTTTATTCCTTAAACCCTTTTTGTTTCACTATTTCTCTCACGTTACAAATATATCATTGGGGTTAAATAAATTTATCTATTTGAAGCGAAGGTGTGGCACTTTAATCGAAAATCGGATAATGATTATTGCAGAGGTAAAGTAAGGACATTACTTTGAGGAAACGGCAAGTATGTTTAAAGAAACTAATTTAAACTGCATGAGTACTCGTTGGTATTTGAAATGACGAAAATATATCAGACATCTGAAGTCTTATCCTTTATGAGAAAAAAAGTTACTTTACACGTTAAAAATATTGGTGCAATGCATGCTTCAAGCTCATTCAAATACGTCGACAAGCTGACGTCGGAACTGAACAAAACGCGCAAGCCAGCTATTTTCAAAAGATAGGCAAGTAATCGGTACTGATGCATTTTGAGATCAATATTTACTGGAAGTTGAACAAACTTTCATGTCTGCGAAAGATCACAATATTTTCAAAATAACATCATGGACCATTTATGTTACATGACTTGCATGTAGCTTTATTCCTAACCAGAAGGATTGTTACCAGCAAGTTCAAACACACCTGGTGTGAGGAATTTGAAAACTGGGAAATTTAAGCCTTATGAACGTGAACGTGAACATGGGCCGACACGAAGCCTCTAAATAGCCTTCATAATATAATGACCTTCACATGTAAAATAACGAGAATACTGGAAAAGAATTTGAATATCTTTAACATTTAATACAATAAGTACAAATGTGGGTCATTTTCTGTAAACCATGGAAATTTTCTAAGCAGGTCCCCTGCGTGGTTGTTTTTTAGTTTAAAGTACAAAGCAAGGCCATTCTTTTTCGTTTGTACAAGAACATATTGATTTTGGCCCAGGTTGTCAAATTTATAGAGCTCTGTTTGCATTTATAGATTTTACTGTAAAATTTCCAGTGTGATGAATTTAAGAGATTGTCTTTGCAGATAGTATAATAGTTCCTCATTATGAGCTGTCATGAATTTGACTTTTTGTGAATCGATACGAAGGTATTGAAAACATAAGTGGGAAGACCGAACGATTAGATGATTATTTACACAATTTTCCAATGACAAATTCTTTTTACATGTACCTAGTTGTGGTTTAAGTAGACCTACAATTGTCTGTACTCTTTCCATAAAATACAAGACGAATTTAGCGATGATTTACTTAATCGTAGTCTGCAGCCATTGAAAAAATACCACAGATTGGTACCGGCTCATTTGTCTCGTTATTGACCTCTGGCTATTTAGTCCATTTTCTGTTATTAAATATATATAGATTTTTGCCACAATTGGACATCGCAGGAAGAACTCATATTGTAAAGAAAACCACAGTGTTAGTTATTATTGAGATCAGAGCTCATCAAATATTAATCGTTACTTGTGCCTCGAAGGCGTAAATACATCCAGTGGTGGTTTAATTTGAGTTGGTTTTGCTTTAAATGGCTTATTGGCATGTCTGTTCATACCAATTCAAATATCCTGCGTAGGCGTGTTATGGACGTATATAATATCTTGCTTGTGTTAAATATTGAATAGATATTGATGAATATAAAGACAACCATCTAGCGGTCATCTTAGATTTTTTTCTACTCTTTCAAGATTGAATTTACAGAGCCACTGGTACTCCTGCTTCAGTGGGTTACTCTACTCATGGATTTTAAAAACAAGGGTTGATCTGTCACTTGCATGCTTACTCACTTGACTGTTAGGATCCCTAGAATTATCTTTGATTAGTACTGATTCCTGCTCAATAGGAATGTACACTGTTCGTGGGTCATAGCAGACAACCAGAGATAATTCTCAAATATTGAGAAATGATTTAAACTCTGAACTGAAGAAAGGAAACAACTGAATTAACAATTAAACACAAATAACCTTTAAAATAATACAAAAAGAACCTGGTAAAATGTATCAACTTCTTAAGATTAAAGCACATCAAACAGAACATGCTTTTCATGATATTTTCATCATTATGTAATGTGCGGTCATTTTATTTATGCATGCATACACGATGCATTTCAATATTCCTTTTATAAAAATAAACGGTATGAAAATACAATGAACTAATCTACAAGTGTAATTAAGCGCTCATTTTGCTATTTAGCGGTATTAATTGGAAAAGATTAATATCATTCATGCCTGCCCGGAATTTGCAAAAAGTACCACTTTTGACTGAAGACAGTAAAGATTGATGAGAAACAAAATACATTATTGACATATTCATGCAAAACTGTGATGGTGCAGAGAGACAAGGATAATCTCCTGGAATTAATGTGAGAATCCCCCAATCTGGGTCTTTGTAACGAGCATGGTCGATTCTACCTTCTGTGTACAAACATAGCGTTAAACGAGAGATTCATTCTGACTTAATGGCGCCTATTATATCCCGCCTTTGAAACTTTGCAAAGAGATTTTATTTGGACAAATATATACAGATAAGAATTAAAAAGTATTCATTTGTAAACATAACTTGTACTCTTCACATGAAAGTGTTCGGTGATGGGCGGATTCACAAAATTGTGCGAAACCTGAAATTTTACTTATATAACTGAGGCTGTGGCGAGAAGGAATACCAAACCTGGGTTGCTATCCGACTAAAGTCCGGTGTTACTGTTTAGCTTGTGTGCTGCCTGACTCTTCTGTGCATGTACGTCGCTCTTTTTAGGGGTTACAGAGAGGCAAGAGTTGGGGAAGGCAGCAATTCTAATGCTGGTGTTGCCTGGATTACTCCTGATCGACTGGTATGTATTTGATATTTTTGTGGTTTTAGCCCACGTATTAATTAATTGAGCCGCACAAAAAACATTTTAGGCTCTCTGTAAAGGATATATCCTACAGTTTCACGAATCACATGTTATGGCTTCGAGATGACACGTACAAGCAGGTTTGATTTTACGAAAAACGACTAATCTGTCCCTACACAGCGTGTCATGAGAACAGTGCATGGATGCAAATTACCACATAAAACCGTTTCTAACATTACAGTGGCCTATGTATTTGACCTTACGACATTTAGAGTAAGGACGAGTCAACTTTGTTCCAAAATTATTACCATTTACTCCATTTACGACAGTAATTGCTAATTAGAAGTACATTAATGTGCTGAAGACTTTTTATCAATGTCACGGGTTATAAATATTTTACAATGAATGATTCTTATCAAATTAATTATGTAATTAGCAGTTAATTAAACTTAAAAACCGAGTGGAATTGATTCTGCTGCAAAATTAATTTTGACATTTAACAACAAAAAAATATTAAAAATAAAGAGAAACATCACAGGTGAAAATATTTTGAAGAGCTCCACCCTTCATAAAATGTGGAATAAAATATTTCTATAGTTCGTGACAGACAG
This sequence comes from Haplosyllis anthogorgicola, assembly GCA_038406195.1. Lineage (NCBI taxonomy): Eukaryota > Metazoa > Annelida > Polychaeta > Phyllodocida > Syllidae > Haplosyllis > Haplosyllis anthogorgicola. The sequence continues at coordinate 947 of JBCAUI010521467.1, read as the reverse complement.
AGAGCTGCTCACGTTTTTACAATCCCGTCTGTCATTTGAGAACCTTTATTGCATTTGTGTTTCAATATTTCACCCAAAGCAAAGACTTATAACCAAGGAAATAAGGTGAAGGAAGAAGAGAAGATATTCAATTTTTATAAGAATGGGTGTGGTGAATAAAGATGAAGAAACAGATAATCAATTCAGATAGAGAAGGAGGAGAAACGATTAAGAAGCTGTGATGTAAAGGATGGAATACAATTTGGAAGAAGAACGTTTAGAATGATAAGGGAATATATCTACTTGATTCATTTTGCGTCAGTGTAGCAAAACGCAAGCACGGAGTATCAACTTTTTTCTTTAAGGTTTATTATATTTCCAAGAAAGAACGCCAGCACGCACACTACACGCACACACACATGCACCAATATTACACGGATGCATTAACATGCACGGATGCACAGTAGCATTAACATGCCTTCATTTGCACATTATTAAAGGGTCAAGGTTTTTAACGAATATGACATATATGCGGATAATGAGCAGCCAAAGCATTTATGAATGGTTTCATGCAAAAATGTGATCACATAAATAATGATAAACCCGGTCCTGTGGGTAATTAGTGTGGGAATCCGTCAGGCGCCATTGATAATCATTACCAATAGACTTACATGATCAAATATTTATTCATAGGATGTGTTTTATCCTAAACGCCATTTATAGCATAACGTTGAATTATTGCTTTGTATCTAAGTCATTCGATTTCATGTGAATATCATATTGGTTGGATTTACTCCATGCTGAATGAAATATCACTGCGCAGCAGATGTTGGTTTGATACAAGTTTCCTATTTCGTGTCAAACCGCTCGTCCCTTCCTCGAAAGCATGTTTTGATTAAACCGGGCCCGTAAGGACCCGGCTTAGACACACGGACGAAGATCGCAGGCAGTTTGGTTTGTATCTCGGG